>JAGKTI010000723.1:0-18677 GCA_018397915.1 Birgus latro | reverse complement strand
CCCTCTCTCTCTCTCTCTCTCTCTCTCTCTCTCTCTCTCTCTCTCTCTCTCTCTCTCGAGTTAATAGAATGATAGCTGTCTTATTCTTGGACTGAAAGCTCGAGGTTATAGTACAGCTAAGTTGGGAGATTCTTAAAAAAAATAAATCTTTACTGCATGCACAACGAAGTTAGTTCTATCTATCCATCTATTGCCAATGACTTAATCGAGGAATGGGTAGCCACGATATCTTATCCTCCCCCATCAGGCTGCCCTTACTCCAACTCGTACTCTTTCACTTTCTTGATAGCTCTCGCAGTACTATCAAACGCTAGAGATTAATATTCTCTTGTACTTTGGTGAACCACAGGAATTTGTCCATCCGGTGTTATACAGCTGATAAGAAATTAAGCTTTCATTACTCCGTATAAATAACATAAGATTCAGTAGTTTTTAAAAGGTATCAGTTGTATGGATACTATCATAAACTAAACTGGGAATAGTTTAAGATGCTCATTTTCTTTTGTCAACTCATAACATTCAAATTGTCTATAGTTTCGTCTGCTCTGTTCCTGGAGCGTCAGTGCCACGAGCCGGACATATATATCTCACTTATTATCGATCGGAATTTGACCCGAGTGTATATTTCTGGGATAATTCACGAGTAAATAAGCAAGATGTGGTCAGATCAGGAGCTGGTGGAGGTGTTGAGGAGCAGTGTACCTTATTACTTGGTGGTGGCACTTCCCTTGCTGATCATGCTGTCACCAGTGCCGGTGGACGCTGCGGCAGAGTTCACCGTATATCGTCTACAGCAATATGATCTCCATGGCGTGGCTCACGGTAAATGCCTGCCTTCAACCCTTAATCAGTCCAAAGAACCTTCAGTCTTTCAGGCTGAAGGAACTAAGTTGGAAAGTGTGCTTGTCAGTGCCTCGTGACCTCATTTTAAAATTTGACTTTTAGTGTGAGTTATGACTCGGTGAGATACTTTTCATGTTTTTATATCAGTGACTTGTGACTTCGTTTTGACTTCCGACATATTGTGTGAGTTAGGTAGGGCAGAGGATAGAGCGCCGGGGAGGCTATGTGTTTATGGCCACCCCTTTTGGGGTTAAGTCATCTGTCAGTGTATAGATAGAAGTTGAGGGTTGTGATAGAGTGAGACAGTTAACATGTTTATATTTATTATTAATGCCTTGTGACATACTGAATTTTGACTTGTGGGGTCTGAAACATTGAGACTTGTTTTATTAGGCTACATAAAGCAGAAGTTTTCCCATATAACCAAGAACTTTGGTTGAGAAAGCAAAATATTTCCTTGATCATGCAGTGTGTACAGGGTATAGTGCCAGTGTTTGTATACCATAGTTGTTTTAGTAAATACTGTGAACTTCTAATATTCTTACATGCCAGTAGGAGTAAGTGGAATTCATGAATAATGTGGTTCTAACTCCCAGACCCCCATAAATGGCATAGAAACCATCAAAATTACCTTAACCTACAGAATCACAATAATTAGCCATAAAATGTGAATTTGATGTATGAATTTTGGGTGTCATGAGTGAATTATTCAATTCTAAAACTTAATCCCTGTCTGAATATTCTTCATTTATTAATTGGAGATCTCCTTGACTTTGTCCAAAAAATAAAAATAAAAAGAAGTATGATTATTGCATAGGTATTAATGTAAAGCCTTCCAAAAAGTGCATGATTATTGCATAGATCTTAACCCGCCGAGTCCCACCGACGTATGACGTCGCTACTTTTTTCTGCGGACAGACCCAACGACGTGCATCGTACGTCACTCAATTGCAAGGCCCATTGTGTGCACATTTTTCAACTTTCGCTTGTGATTTTTGGTAGGCATATGTGGGAGACCTTCCTGTACCTGCTGTCTAGCGGGGATACTGCCTAGCCCTACCTAACCTCCCTCCCCCCCTTCCCCCCCATACTGTGTAACCTGGCCAGTAAAGGTATGTTGCCCCACGGTCTCTGACGAAATTCACGGTGAAAGTGATTCCTGAGGTGAAGGACAAAGAAACAAAGAAGCTAGAGGTAGAAACAAACAGAAGTGATGAGGTGGTAATGTCGTAAAGGAAGGTGCCATATACTGGGGTTTTGGGTGAGTGAACAATGCTTATAAACGCCTATATTATTGTGTGAAAAACAAAATAGACTTGTACTACACATAAAT
Organism: Birgus latro; assembly: GCA_018397915.1. Taxonomy (NCBI): domain Eukaryota; kingdom Metazoa; phylum Arthropoda; class Malacostraca; order Decapoda; family Coenobitidae; genus Birgus; species Birgus latro. The sequence goes on along the minus strand of JAGKTI010000723.1, from coordinate 16,501 downwards.
TCGTACCAAATAAATGATATAAATACGTAATATAAAGTGGCTTGAATTAGTTAACCCTTCCATAGTTCGCTTTCTTTAGCCAGGTATCCTGAAAAAGAAGGAAAACGTAAGGTTGAGTGACGCCTGTATCAACATATCTAACCTCAGGATCGCGATTTTTCTATGAATTTTCAATGTTTCTCACCAAAAGCGAAGGTTTCAGCCAAAAAACAAATAGTCGAAAATCGGTCGGGATCTGGGGGTAGGCTAGGTAAAAAAAACGGTCGGGACTGGACGGGTTAATGTACAACTCCCCCATTAGTGGGATTAATACAAACCGTAGATATTAATGTAAGTCTGTAGATGCAGTATATGCGTAGGATAAAAGTATTATTATTACATACTCGTTAGATGTTAATGTAAGGCTTTTTAAGAAGTGGTGTGTAGAGTTTGTACAACCCAAGCTTGACTCCATGAGCAACCACTGTGGCTTAGTAAAGATAGAGACTCAGAATTCAGAGGGTGGTGTGGTGTGTGAGGGCATATATAGGATTCTATTGTTATCTTTGAATGCTTACCCATGGATAACTAGTGAAATAAGAAGTAAACTTCTTGTATGGTCCCACCTCTAAGACATGTGTTGCCCAATGTTTTTATTGTAACAGGACTTGAATGTGGCTATGGTGGGTGCTGTGACTATACTGTATTCCCAGGAAGTGAGTTCAGTCATCAATCATAATGTAAGTTTTTTTTTAAATACTCATTTACCTTAACTTGGCCCAAATTTTCATCCTTTTGTAGCTTATTTTTGTAGTCTAATGGCAGAAAAAGACAGTTCTGTGGCTTTGCATCTTTGTCACAGCACTTCTTTGTGACTAACATCATGCTCTAGTGTTAATCTATCATTAAACTAAGCATTCAAGGAGAGATGGTAGTTTTAAGCCAAGTTAGTGTAACAAGTATAGTACCATAAATGTTGTGTAGAGTACTGTATGACCCCAGGCTTGACCCCACAGGCAGCCGCAGCAGCTTAGTAAACGTAGAGGCTCGGAGTTTAGAGGGTGGTGCGGTGGGTCGGCGGTGTGTGGTGGCGAGGTTGGCGGACCTCACCCCCACACACTACCACCGCCTGGTGAGTCAGGGTGCCGCCGCACTACTTGTTCTCATCCCTGCCAACCTCACTGCACTCGCTGCGCATCATCGGCAGGTATGACGCTTCATTACCCCTAAGAGTGATTTGCTGTCTGCACAATATCACTTCACTGCCAGATAGGAGGCTTCATTCTCCCTTATACAGTACAATACAGTAGTTGCTTTACTCTGTACCATATTTCACCATCCTTAACTATTGCCTCACAATGTAAATGTTGCATTCAGGTGTCATGCTGCACTATCAGGTAGCCTGGAGGTAGCTCTGCCATGGCAGTCCACTGACTGGGGATTCCCAGGAGGGAGCAAAGTGTCAGTGATGATGATGATGATGATGATAATGTAGGCTATATTTTATTACCTGCTGACCTGGCTTTCGCCCATTCAGCTGGTGCAAGATGTTGAGGCAGCCATGTTGGAGGGAGACACTCAAATGGCAGTGTACTTGGCATTTGAGACCCCAGAGTTGCTGGAAATATACCAGTCAGTACGTGCTGCCACAAACACACACACTGCTTCATCTGCAGCTGCTGGTTAGTATGTAAAATGGTATTCAGTGGATTGACTCTAGCTGATAGGTGGTATGAAGAACATAAGTATGTATGTATATGCCTGTGAGATGGAAGCAGGATCCCTGGGGCTTGAATAGTGAATGAATGAAAGTGTAGTCCATTTAATTGAGAAGAATTTTGGTTAGTTTCTCCTTCTGTCAGGTTTTTCTTTCTGTTTGGACCCTGCTTCAACCAGTCCTTAGGTAGGAAAAGAGGTCTGGGTGATAGCTGTGGAAATGCTGCTATATACTTGAAATGATAGTTGCTGGATTGGCTATAGCTGATGGGTGGTATGAAATTGCATAAGTGAATTTTATGCTTGTGATGTGGAGTCAGGATTCCAGGAACATAAATGGTGATGGAATGAGAATGTGGCCCAGTCCATTGAGTAGACTTTTGGATAGTGTCTCCTATTAGAATTTTTCTTGCTTTCTGGACCTACCTCTGTAACCATGAGTAGGAAGTAGTGTGGATGATGATGCTTTTTGAATGGCATTAATATGTATATTACGGTAGTGTCCACCACAAGTAAATCTTGTAATATCTTTTTGTATTGCATTAACAGCTGTATTGGTGTCCACTATAAGTAAATATTAATTATCATCATCATCATCTGGACCTCCACCCTAGGGCAGGGTGAGGAGTAGCTACGTCCAGACAGCCCAAGTTTGCCCAATCCAGTGGGCCACGCTTCCATTCCCTCGCCATTCAAGCCCCTGCAATCCTGGCTGTATCTGATACGCCGAAAAACTTTCACCACATTCTGTAGTTTCACATAAACGTATCCAATAGAGTCAATATTCATCAACATCATTATCAATATCCGATTGAGTAAATATTAATTCCTATTAATATATTTTACAGCACTGGTGAGCTCACTATCAACAGATGGGTACCAGATAGTGGTGGGTGGGAGCCAGTCCAAACTCATTCCAGATATGACCATTGCAAACATCCAGGTGAGGTATACGTGCATTGGAAAGGAAGTTCATAAGTAGAGTTCATTTGTTCTTACCTGACAGATACCTGTAACACATTTTCACCATATTTAATGACCTAGTGTAGTCAGATTGGAAGGTTATTTTAACCCGTGTTGGGCTGATTTTTTCCAACGCAGTTTACTTCCCCAGAGTCACAGAGTCACTATTTTATAACCAATGTACATTGTACCTCATGTGAGGCATGCAGCTTGACCCGTGCAGACCTTCATTGCACCTCATATGAGGTCTGCAGCTCAGCAAGGGTTAAGCAGTAACCAGAGAAACTCAGTCATATCTCGACACTCATTGTGTCAGTCACTTGGTTTTAGACACTTTTTCAAGCAAGTGTAACTCCCAGATTTGATGGTAGATATAAGATTAGCTTAAACTGATGAGCATATGACCCAAAGGAATGTATTTTGGAGAGGTTATGAGGTTTTCTGACACTATTTCCTTCAGATTTATTTTTGAATGACTTATTGATGTTCTCTTCTGTGTTATTTGTATCATTTTAACATCAACATAGTTTGCATGCATAACACAGAAGAGATTATTAATGTGTCATATGGAGAAAAGAAAAGGGATAGGGGCCTTCCTTTTCAGGTGAGAATTCCACAACAACTGTTATTGTTTGCAGGGTAAGCTTAGTGGCTATGGAGTGGAGGAGCAGTTGCCAACCATTGCCCTTGTTGCTCACTACGACTCCTTTGCCTCCACACCGGTGAGTGAGATCCCTTGTTCCTAAAAGCTAGAGTTCTTTCCCCTTAACTTGGCCCAGAATTTTGTCATATTGTGGCTTTTTGCATTTAAGATAATGGTTTGGCTTTATGTCCTATCTGTAGCACATCTTTGTGACTAGTATTGTATTCTAATGTTGATGTATTACTTCAGCTCAGTATTCAAGATGGAGATACAGCAGTTTTATTCCAAGTTAAGCATGGGAACCCCTGATTGTGTTTTAACTGGTCATAAGGTGATAGGGTTTTTGATCAGCATGTCACATGAATAAAACATACACCAGTTTTATGTCTACCTTGTTTTAAAAGTTAGTTTGTGTTCTGTCTAGTAATAGGCTTATGCTGTGTTTGGTAGTCCTCCTGTCAAGTTTTATCTATCTCTCTGAACTTGGCCTTACCCCATCCTTAGTTGGAAAAAAAAGGTTGGGATGATAATGATGTTGTATGACAGGAGCTGGCATGGGGTGGTGACAGCAATGGTTCTGGTGTGGTGGTGCTGCTGGAGTTGGCACGGCTATTGTCTCGCCTGTATACATCTCCTCGCACTCACCCCAGACTCAACCTGGCCTTCCTCCTCTCAGCTGGTGGATACATCAACTATCAGGTGTGATGCTGTGCTGAATATATATATATACTGTATATATTTTTTTGTTGCTTATATACTGTTCAGTAGTAGAGGATGCTTAAATAGTATTGCACTGTAGACAAGTTTGCTTTTATTTAGGTGCAGTGCATTTATTGACTCCTCCCCCCCCTCCTTTGTTTTTTTTTTTTTTTTTTAGTGTTCATCATTTCTTCAAAAACTAATAACTAATTTATTTAGGTTTGATCAGTTTTGGATATGATTCATTCTGCATAAAATGGTGCTGAAGAGAAATACCTTCATGTGGTGACACTGATATAACCAGCACTTCTGCTGCCTGGTTATACAAACATCTCTCATCTCCCTCCTTGCCCTTGCAGAAGAGGATGTGGACTGTTGGAGGACAGGTTTATCCTGTGTCTCATTGGGTTCATGCACAGTTGAGTCTGGGGCCACAACAGTGACATCATCTGTATAAAGAAGCTGTAAAGTGACCAGCTGTATCTGGATGTAATTATGCCATTGCATATAAAAATGGGTGTGCAGCTTTATACTGCACATTATATATAAATTGACCAACTGTTGGTGGAGGTGAATATGCTGTAGACAGCGTCAATTGTAACATTGTGTTACCATTCCCCCAGGGCTCCAAAAGGTTCCTTGAGGACCACCTTGATGCATCTGACTCCCCACTGCTGTCTGAGACCCACTTCACCCTGTGTTTGGACACCCTTGGCTCTGGTGACACCCTCAGACTCCATGTGTCTAAACGACCACGGGAGAACTCACCTGGGCACCGATTCTACCAGGTTAATTGACTTGTTTTATATCCATACCATAGGACATTTGCTTGGACAGACTTTTGCTATTTCTCCTTCTGTCAGGATTTTTCTTGCTCTCAGAACCATACTTCATCCCATCCTTTGGTAGGAAAGGAGGTCACGATGATGATAATTTATGTGACAGGCGCTAGAAGAGGCTGGTGCAGCAGCGGGTATCAACGTGGAGATGGTACATCGTAAGATTAACCTGCAAGAAGATACTCAGGCATGGGAGCATGAGAAGTATAGCATGAGGCGCCTTCCTGCCTTCACTCTGTCTAGACTCCAGGTTAGTAGACATCCATCAGTTTCGGACATGATGAAGGAAATTGTTATTTAGGATAATCTCTCCAGCATTCACCCGTGGACACGTGATGAAGGTGGTGAACTGGACACTCCTTAGAGTATGGATGTAGCAGCAATCTAGTTCTTTCATCTAAACATGGCAGAGATTTTGTCCTTTTGCACCTTATATCTTGTAGTTCAGTGACAGCATAAGACCATACTTCTGGTATACAATCTTTCCACAGCAGTTTGTCATGTCATGTGCTGTGTTCTTTTAGTGGTAATCTCTTGTTAAGCTCAGCCATCAAGATGGAAAGAAGTTGGTTTTAGGCCAATTTAAAATAAAGGTTATAACTCAATACACAGATGTTGATGTTGGAATACCAAACTGGATAGCTTGAATATTGGGCTAGGATGATAATGGTGGTGTATGTACGGTTTTCAGGGCCCAAAAACAGGTGAGCGAGGCAGTGTACTGGACACCCCTGAGAGTGTTGATGTTGAAGCACTAACTCGTAACACAGCTGTCATTGCAGCGGCGCTACTTACACACATCTACAATACCTCCGTCCATGACATTCTTCGTGATGGCTTGGTGAGTGAGGACCTCCCCTCTGTCACTAGTTTGATAATGTGATTTTGTCGGTGAGTGAATAGGAGTGTGGCTCTTCACTTTGGTGGACTTTGGTTAGTATCTCTGTCAGTTTTTTTCTGGCTTTCTGAACCCTACCTCACCTCATCTTGGCTCCTCTCCCAGGCTGTCACAGAGAAGAGTGTTGGGTCATGGATGGAGTTGGTGACGTCACAACCCCGCTCACCCCAGCTTTTGGCTGGAAAGAGCAATCCCTTTGTAGCCACCCTACACCAAATTATTTCAAGGTATGTGCCTCACTACAACACACCATTACAAACCCAGTACATTATTAATAGTGTTTGATGGTGACTTATATTACAGACTTAATCAATACTCAAGGTTTAGTCCAAATTGCAAGACTTCAGTCATGTGACCCCCAGTAGTTGATGCATTCTCTTGGGTAAGTGTTCTGCTACCAGATGATTATGTTCAAATTACAGGTGTTATTTTGTTTTGAAGGGGTCAGTGAAAGCTTTCACCCCATAGTTTGAAAAGTCTGTCCTGAATTGAATAAAAAATTGTCTAGAGTTAGGAAGGAGGAAATAAGAATTACATCTTTGGATTAAAAAGGTTAACCATTTTGATGCCTTTAAATGCACTGTGCATCCAGTCAGAACTTTAGATCAGGTTTGGTGTATGAGTGTTTGCAGCAACCCAGTGATGAGTGTTTTTCATCAAGTACTCAAGTGAGGCATGCTTGACATAATTTCATGTGGATAAACTGGACCTGGAATGGGCACTTGAATGCTTGCAGTAACTTGGTGATCTGTGTTTTACATTTGCCTAACCTACCCTAACTTAACCAAGCATAGCCCAACCCAGCAGACTGTTTTTTGTCAGGTACTCAAGTGAGGCGCGCATGACATACTTCCGTGCAGACAAGCGTGACCCTGAATGGGCGTTTTATGATGTCACACGCACGACCATGGCTGCCTATGCTGTCAAGCCAGCAGCCTTTGACTTCTTACTTACTCTTGCCATCATCGCTTATCTCTCGCTCATCTATGCTTTCCTACAGGTATAGTATATTAGTACCATATGTTTCTTTGTATGGCATCATCATCATCATCATCATCATCATGATTATGAAACTGTTTACTGTTATGGTCATTATCATTATGTATGGTGTGAGAAGTGTTACTGTTTATACTGTACTTAATTTTATGATGGTAACAGTGCATGCATTATATGTGAAGTATTTTGTCATTACATACTGTATATTTTAACTTATGATTATTTTCTTAACTGTAGTAGTTTATCCTTCTATTATTTATTTAAATTTTGTAGCTCTCCAGACAGTACCTCACCCTATCCTCGGGTTGGAAAAGAGTTATGCATAATGATGATGTCCTTATACTAAATATCTTAAGTTTAACTCTGTCATTGTTTTTTCCCACAGTACTTCCCCAAGTTGTATGCCACTATGGTCAAACTGGCATCTCCTCACAAGTCAAAGGCACACTAGGTCAGTAGGATGCATCATTCTGTCAACTGTGGTGCCATGCTAGCCTTCATGCTGGTTAAGTACAGTTGCAGACAGCTGAATCCACCACACTCCTCCTGTTGGATTAATGGTGCTTGTCACCCCTCTTCTCATGGGGCGACGTAGGATTGGATGATGAATGATGATGAATGTCACCCCTAATTATGAATGAGCACCTCCATACAAAGTAGTGTTTCTGACAGACTGTGTTCATGTCCTGAAATTGGATACAAATCTCATGTGTTTAATCCCCAAACTGCAAAGTGGCTTGCAGAACCCTAAGTTTTGATGGTCATTTATGGAATGTTTGTGGTCATTACACAGCCTGCATCCCATACTTCAAAATCCAATAAGCCACCTTATAGGAAGGCCAAATACGCTCCATCATTGTCCATCCATCATGCATCATCCAATCCTATGTCACCCAATGAGGAGCGTGGGAACCCGGGGCTAGGCAAGTTGGTCCTGACATTTAAGATGAGAGTGAAGGCAAGTACTGTGCTTCAAAAATTATCGTCAAAATTTTGAGGTCTGTCTCCCACTTGTCGATTTCAGGTGTAAGCATACAGCGATAAGATGTAAATCCACTAACTTAATGGTAAGAATGTTGAAGGTTCAGTCATCTGCACTTGTACATTTACAGTCAGTATTTTCTTCACTGTTGTGAATCTGACTGGGAGTTTGGTCAACCTGTTATGTCGTCACTAAGCCATTGTTTTATTATCTTAAGTATTAATAGGAAGCGTATTACAATTATACTGTGTAATATTTCTGGTATATAACTGTGCTGTGCTGTGTATCATAGTATAAGCACAATACATTAATAATTATGCATGGGAAGTTTTTGAACCAAAGGGATGAGCTACAGTGTTCATTAGCCCCTTCAGTTTGATGACACAGGGAGGTATTTGTTATGTTTATTTCTGCTACCTCCAAACGATTTATTTTTTCCACCAGACAGTTTTATGTGACTTTGGACACGTTTGGAACTAAATGGGTCATAAGTAGCCTTTTTTAGCCCCTTCACTATAAGAGGGCTTTCCCAAATTGAATATATAATATTGTGTAATGATGGAAAGAGAAAATGTAAAAGGATACTACCTTGTGAGAGAGGTTGGTTCTTGAGTACATGACCTGTATCCTGAGTTGAATAAAATGGTCTGGTGGAACAAGAAATGTACACTGTGTCATCATAGTGAATGGGTTGTTACTGGAGATGGATGCCATCACGTGATGGCCTGGGTGGCCTCACTGCCTGGTTATACAAATGTCTCTCAGTTTCCTCTCTGTCCCCCAAATGAAGGGCAGCACATGGTAACTCCAGCCTGCAGTCCACTGGGTTCATGTTGAGATGAGCCTGGGGCCACAACAACAAGAAGGAATGGTTTAATGGCATAATATTAAATGTACATAGTTATGAATTATAAGAAGTTATATGAGAAAACATTTTTGTATAATGCTTTCAAGTTTTACTGTAATGTGTATGGTATACTCTTTTCACTTTAACTTACCCTGAAGCTGCCATCTCTCCATCTTGAATGCTGAGTTGTAATAGTAGATAAACACTGGAATATGGTGCTAGTCATGAGGAAATACTGTGGAAAGGATGTAGAGCCATAGTGTTGTCTTGCCCACTGAGCTGCTTGACCTCAGCTGCAAAAGGAATAAAATCTGAGCCAAGTTAAGGTGAAAGGGGTATCATACATGCATAAGCCATATTAACTGCAGCAGTATTATGATGAAGCTTCAGTCAGTACCATATAACTGATATCTTGATGCAGTATTAACATGCTTCCCAGGGGTCCATTATAATGCTCTTCTTCCACTGTACCGGGTGACTTCTCTTGTTTTGTGGGGACAGCTCAGATTAATGGCTACCGTGCATTGTTATTCATATCATACACCCACTGCCACATCCATGCCCACACCAGCAGACCGAGGTGTCCCCACATCACTTAAGATACTGCCTGCAGAGTTTCTAGTGGAGTGTTAATGACAGACCACCTTGTATATAACTTCAGTCCTACAGATCACTTCCCCTTGTTCCCACCCATGTCAGGTGTGCACGCTGGTTGGTACAGTACATTCAGCATCCAAAGCCCTGTCAGTCTCCTGCTTTGCTCTCCTTGCAATTTGAAAGTCAGTGAAATGAATCTGTAACAACCAATGCTAATGACCTTATTTGGCCACGTAATAATGTCAGAAGTGCTGATTGTTACAGGTCCACCGTGCTGATTTCAGAGACCATGGAGAGAGAGCCAGTGGTTACGAGAGGACTTAAGATGCTGTCTGTACATACGGTACATATGTACAATATTCTTGTGGGATTGGGAGGCTTTATAACACTTCTTCCTTACTGGCTTATTTCTCTGTAAGGTATACTGACAGTTTTCCTGATAAGTTGATGTAGACCAGGATATAATTTCAAGCAGGAGATTGATGTGTAAGGCTGGTACACAGACTAAATTACTAAGGATGAGACACTAGAGAGCCTCCTAATCCATTTAGAATACAGGCTAGAACAAACATTATGGTAATTCCATTTTTGACTGCAGACGGATCAGTAGACAGGTAGATACATGTACTATAAGTTAGTCTCTTCAGATAAACTTGCCTTATTGAAGCAAATAATGTGCCTGCAGCACATGTGTTATGAAGCTATGTATAATGTTTGTAAATTAGCTTCGTAAAAAAAATATTAGTATAACAAAGAGAAAATTTTGTTACTGATACTTCATTCTGCAGAAGATATGTAACAAAAACTTGATACAGGTATTTTTGAGAATTTTGTTACTAATTCTCCATGCTGCATAAGATGTATAAATGAGATTCATATTTTTGAGTACGACAGTTAGAGAATTTTGTTACTGATTCTTCATGCAGCACAAGATTTATAAGAATTTGTTAATGTTTATAATATCAGTGAGGGATTTTGTTACTGATTCTCCAATCAGCATAAGATATATAAGAATAGCTTCATATTTATAGTATAACACAAGGAATGTTGTTCCTGATTCTCCATTCTGCCAGGTGTTATATGAAGAACTCCAAGGAGTAACTCTGTGTGCGTCAGGCTCGATAAACCAAGAAAGTGGATTTTTTTTTTTTTTTTTTCCATGGAGGCTTTGGAGTTCTTTCACAGAGATGCATCATAATAATAATATGTGCTTCATGGAGGAACACTGAAGGTGCCACGTGTCCAGACTCCTGTGTTCTGTCCCTTTTCTTAATTTGAATTTTGGTGCATTCTGAGTTGCATCACAGAGTTCCTTGTATGATGCAGTTCCCTATGATGTTATTAGTAGGGAGGTTTTAAAAGACTGATTTTATTGTGTCATTGTACAAGTTAATTTTACAGGTACAAATTTGATACAGGTTATAAGATTTCTGAGTAATGATTGATTCACTGTGTACAGAGCTGTATAATATGAGTATGGGATACTTATTGGAGACATTAATGAGCCTGCCTTGAGGGCTTGCAGTGCTGCATGTCATGTCTTTCCAACACACACACAATAATAAATTAATAATCCATCCATCATCCAATCCTACATTGTCCCATGAGGAGCGTAGGGGCCCAGGGCTATGCAAGTTGGTCCTGACATTCAAGATGAGAGTGACCAGCCTCACTCATCCCTGAGTGGCATTACGTGAGCAATAAACCCTAACCACCCCTTGGATATAAATCTTCATCAGCTCCATCTGATTGGAGCGCCTTAATTACCCACTAAACCACCAGGTGCCAAAATTTGGTTATATGGTTACCACCCAGCATAGTAAATGGTTTTGTAGTGTACAGGAAACCATTTGGCTTGTCACTTAGTGTAGAGTCACCCATAGGCAGAAGGAAGAGGAAAGAATGAAGGAAAGAAAGAGAGAAGAGGGAGTGTAAAGTCACCCATAAGCAGAAGGATGAGGAAAGAATGAAGGAAAGAAAGACAGAAGAGGATGGAAGGAAAGAAGGATGGAGGAGAGGAAAGGGCAGACACCCAAGAGCAGCACTACATCAAGTGAGTGGATGATGGTTGCCACCACCTAGCACCAATAATATTATTAAAACAAAAATACAGCATCACTAATTCAGACTAACCAAAGTTTGGAGTATTTTATTTTCATCATCATTCTCATTATTGTGCATCAGTCATGTCTCATGTACACACACACACACACACACTGAACACCATCGCTACTTGTAATTTGGACTAATCAAAGCATGGAATATTTTATCGTCCTCATCGTTGTTTTTGTCATGAACATCATTTTGTTTGATATGGTACTTCATGGTGTTCGAGCGAGACTTGGCTGTGCTTGACTTGAGAGAGAGAGAGAGAGAGAGAGGTGCAATAAACATTTAGGTATGATTTAAAATGGTACATTTAGTTTTCAAGTTGGCACAAATCACAGCTTAAACAAAGTGATATGTTGTGTGTCCTCATATGTTAATAATAACATTTTTTACTTGTGGAATGTTTTTACTTTACACTCAGACGTACAAACAAAGTGGTTCGAACTTATATTTATGGTACTCATTCCAAAAAAAAGTATTTGAAAAATATGTCTTAATATTTTAGAGCAGGTGATAAAGTGTTTGAAAATAATTTCGAGTAGCTTGCTATGGATGCGTGCTGTCTTTACCACCACAACATAAGAAAGAACTTTGTGTAACATAATTAGTACAGTATCAGTTTAGAAATATTTGCTGCCCGAAAAAATATGAACAGCAATAGTGCTCATTGTGAAACCTTCGATCACCTGTTTTCAGATACTTTTTGAAATGAAAGTACACATCAGTGATTTTGGCAAAGGAGAAAACTGTTTTCATTTGCAACCCATTACGACAAAGCATTTTTATAAGTACTAGTTGCAACCCATTTGTTTAATTTATTTTGTTCGTAATTTCGTGTTCTTGGTTAACGGCATCACTTTGCTGCTCCAATAAATAACTGTTACAGGTTTGAAATTACTTGTGTCTTACAATGCTTCACCAGTTACATGGTGGAGTGAAATATAATGCTAAATAATAGTATACTGTACTGATTTACTCATTATCCTACCATTGTATATTCCTCCATGGCTAAGATACAACATGGTGTTGAGTGGATGTCCTGGAAAGCATTACAAGTGTCTTGAGATAGTCTAACTAGGTGGAGAAAATGGAGAATGAAAGAACTACGAGGAGAATGTATGTGAGTGAAATGTTGGGGTCAGGGGGAAGGGGAAAACCGAAGGTGAGATGGAGGGATAGGGTAGCAAGGTATACAAGAGAGGGGCATGTGGGTTGAAAAGAGGGCAGACTGATGGTAGATGACAGGGTTTTCATTTTTGAAGGCTCCAACATGTTTGCATGTGTCGGCCTTGGTCACCTAATGGCAGCTCTCCATGCTGCTCGATCTTTGGCAGCCTCTCTGTTCAGTAGTTCAGTCCCTTAACCCTGAGGTCGCACTTAATGACCTCATCCCATGTCTTTCTTGGTCTACCCCTCCTAACCCCTCCCACAATATTAACACTTCTCACCTTCTGCACCCAATTATCATCCCCCTTCCTCTCCACATGTCCAAACTACCTCAGCGTGCCTCTCCTCATCACAACACCAATACACTCCAGTCCCATCCTACCTCTCAACTCTTCCATCATAAACCCAGCCCCCCCAGGCCTTGCACACAGGGATGCACTGCACATCCACCTGATCATTGTCATTTCTGTACACTGAAGCCTGCGAATATCCTCTTCCTTTACTGCCCAGGTCTCAGTACCATACAGCATCACACTCCTAACACATGCTGCATACAAAGACCCCTTAGCACTTAAGGAGAGTCCTTTCAATGTCAGGAGAGGCAACAGCTCCATCAATTTCTTCCAACATTTCTTACCCTAGCAACCTAGCTAGCTCCAGCCCCACCTCCGGCACATAACATGTCTCCTAAATAACAAAACTCTTCCACACACTCAAGAGACTCACCAGCAAGTTCAATCCTTTCACACCTAACAATCTCCACCTGCTCTCTCCAACATGCCGCACACATAAAATCAGCATTATCTCGCAGTCTACCTCTAATACCACTACATTAAGGCAATTTTTTTGTGGCCTTGCTTTCCAGGATGAAGGCATCTGGCTGTAGATGAGACAGTCTTCCATAACTGGAGGGGAAACTTTTGGGAAATGTGGCCTCTTTTTGAAAATGATAGACCATCCATTCATTAAAAGGGGAAAGCTTGTACACAACTTGTAAAAAAGGTAGCAGTGTATGGTAATGGGTGTCCACCATCCATTCACATGATGTAGTTCTACCTTCAGGTGACTTCAATGAGTGACAAGCTGAAGAGTTTCTTGTAACCCAGGAAAGCATTTATTGTGTGAGTCAGAATGAAATGGACATTGGAGTGTGGCAGGTGGCATTAGTAGAATGAGTGGTGCCAATAATGATAAAAAAATTGATGGAAGGTGGTGGTGTAGTGTTGCTCAACTCAGGTCTGTCTGGCTGAGTGGACATCAACTGGGTAACTGCTCCTGCAGACCTGTCCATGCAGTGAAGTGTTTCCTTGCAGTTGACAGAGCCCTGTGACAGAGTTAATCTAAGTGGTAATATTTTTGAGGATAATTTCAAGGCAAAAATGAACCATATGAAGCTTTGCGCATACGTATGCATGTACTGTACTGTACTTTGTTTTGGATATCGCCAGACGATGGACGAAATACTAGCAAAGGAAGTGTAAAAAATGAAGTTTGAACTATTTAAAATGAATATATTGCAATGGAGGCAAGTTGGCATTTTTGTTGGTTGATGGTATTACCACTTAGATTAAATCCTTATGCCATCTATGGGGAGAAGCAAAAAGCAGTATTAATAAAAGTGAATGCTTGCTCCATGTAGTGAACATAAGAACTAGTATCTTGTATCCATCAGCCTGAAAATGTATGCTTTCCCCATCTAGTGGTAAAACATAAGAACTAGTATTTTGTACCCATCAGCCTGAAAGTGTATGCTTGCCCCACCTAATGGTAAAACATTAGAATTAGTATCTTGTATCCAACAGCCTGAAAGTATATGCTTTCCCCATCTAGTGGTAGAACATGACACTAGCTTGTATCCATCAGCTGAAAGTGTATGCGTACTTCATCTACTGGCAAAATTACGAACCAAAACCTGTGGGACGATATCAGGCACTTCTGTAATAACAATATTTGACCATTATTTTGCAGCTGCTTTTATATATAACGCTAAATGCTAGCCATCAGTCTCTTAATAAGATCTTATTACAAAAGTTCGTTTACTAAGCAAATTGTTACTCATGTCGACACCGAAAATAATACATGTAAAATTGTTAATTATTGCTCAACCGAGTAAATTCGTGTCAGTGTGGGAAAGAGCGGGATAAAAACTTTTCGATAAATTTCAATATCTCTTGGCTTTCACAGGGTCGATTATTTCTTGGACACTTCATATTTACTCTTGTTCATCCACTGGCTTACATTGACGCTTGTTTTATGCTGTTCAAGCTAAAAAGAACTGATGGAAGCTAACCTGGCGATATGGTAACAGTGTTAGCACGGCCGCTTTTTGAAAGGGGGAGTGTTACTGGTATTGTGTTATTTTTGCGTCTGTTGCGTTTTTAAGCTGTATTTGAGGAACTGAGTGTCACCAAAGTACCCTTCAATATCCTCTATTCATCATGTGGTAAGTACAGACTCAAGAAGCAGTTGCTTCTCTCGTAAATACATAAACACCTGCGTCAATTCAAATGTTTGTGAACCCAACCTGCAATTAAAATTCATTCATTCGCCTTCAGCTCCGTAAATGAAGGCTTTTGATTTACTGGCAGATAGTTACTACATGTCTCTATAGCCAAGTGGGTCTACGACGCTTTCCTCCCTCCCCTTCCCACCCGTGTTTTGATTTCATTGGAAACTTGCAAGGCCAAAACAAAGAGTTAAGGAGGTGCAGTCATATTGAGAGACAAACTTGGAAGTAAAGAAACGTTGTGATGTGTTGATGTAAGTGTTCAGAGAAATACTTTGAGATGGCCTGGCCATGGGAAGAAAATGCCAAAGGAGAGACTGGTTAGAAGAGTTCATGTGAGCGAGGTGGAGGGGGAGACCTGAGACCAAGGATGGAATGGAGAGTTTGGATGGAGAGGATAGTTTTGGAATGGAGGGTTGGGGTGGAGAGGATAGTTTTGGAATGGAGGGTTTGGGTGGAGAGGATGGTTTTGGAATGGAGGATTGGAGTGGAGAGGAGGGAGGACGAGACTGACTAGAAGATTGTACTATTATGTGAGTGAGATGGAAGGGGAGACCAGAGAGATACCGTATCCGTATGCAGTACTCGTATGAGGAAGTGTGAATTGGAAGACAAGCCGAATGGCAGATGGTAGAGTGACCTGGATGCAGTTTGTTTGTGGCTACCCTTTACGGGATTATTGCATCTGATAATAGGTCAATAGATAGATAGTTTTATTTACATGGCCATTGTACAGCACGGAAGGGCCTGGTATGGACATGATATTAACCCCTCGTTCCTTCAGTCCCAAGACATTCTTTACACCTTGGCCCAGATTTTCGTCTTTCTGCAACTTATTCCACGGAGCACAATGGCACAAAAAACTACGGATTAATATCGTCCATAACACTTCTTCGTGAGTAGCATCATATTCTGTCGTTAATGTAGGATATTGTTAAAGCTCGGCATTCAGGGGGGGGAGATGGCAGTTTTTATGCCAAGTTAGGTTGGGGGTTTAAATGGTGGTGTGTTAAGTAGCTGGGAGGTTAAATGGTTGAATGGTAGTGTTAAATGGTTCGAGGTTTAAATGGCTGAATTAAATGGTAGGGGGTTCAAATGGTTATGTTAAATGGTTGGGGGATTTAAATGGTGTGGGATGAAATGGTCGTTAGGGCAGGAAATAGGATACGTACGTCAACGGTTTACCTTATCTTTGTTGCCGTGAACTAATGCATTGGAGCACAATTTATAGGGGGGGGGGGGGGGACTGCAGGTATAGAGGGGGTGATATGTGATTCTTGTTCTGTTACGTAACCTTTCTCTTTCTTTCTCTGTCCAGTAGCTATCAGTCTCATCCTTCTAACCATCTGTGTTAATCTACTCATACATCTGTGTTTGTCTGAGGATAAGTCTTTCTAGTAGCCTGATCAGAAGCTGTGTGGTCCGTGTTTGTATATAGCTATCTACCTCTATCTGTCTCCTTTCAGTCTATCTGTCTATCTATCTGTCTGTCTGTCTGTCTGTGTCTGTTTATATCTCACAATGCACCCCATTTACCGTAAACCACCGACTCACTACTCC
>JAGKTI010000722.1:82822-116975 GCA_018397915.1 Birgus latro | reverse complement strand
TTGGGAGAGTATGCTGGTCTACTCTCCATGTTACTGTCACACTGAAAAGGTCAGCAAAGGAGGATGATTAGGTAGCTAGTGAAAGGAGCTCCAGCTCTCCCTATCACTAGCATTCCATTCCCCTCCCAAGTCTTTTTCATCTTTTCTTTTACTAATTATCTCATTGCCCATTTTATATGTCCAGTGTGGTCTTCATTCACTTATTCCCATTGTTAATACATGAACTTCTTAGCATTAAAATCCATTTTCCAAGTCTGGCTCCAGCTGTGGAGTTTTTCCAAGTCTTCTTGCAGTTCTTTACAACTATCAACACATTTAATATGTTTCATAATTTTAGCATCATCTCCAAATATACTCATGTAACTATTCAAACCCTCTGGCAAATCATTTACATATACTGTATCAGAAACATTATAGGAACCAGGACAGAGCCCTGGGGTACTCCACTACTCACATTTCTCCATTGTGAAACCTTGTCTCTTATAACTGTTCTCATCTGCCTTCCTATCAAATAACCTCCCATCCACTTTAATAGTTTCCCATGCACCCCTCCAAAGGTCTTCAACTTCCACAGTAGCGTCCCATAGGGCACCCTGCCAAATGCTTTCTTAAGATCCAGGTAGACACAGTCCGCCCATCCCTCTCTCTTCTGTATGACATCTATTACCCTACTGTAGAAACTTAATAGGTTAGTAACATATGATCTTCCTTCACTAAAACCAAACTGTCTTGGTGTTATCACTTCATTTTCTTCTAAATACTTTATCCATCTTTTTCTAATAATTTTCTCACAGATTTTACAAACAATACTAGTAAGTGACACAGGTCTATAATTAAGTGGATCCTCCCTATCTCCTTCCTTGAAGATTGGCACAATACTTGCTCTTTTCCAATCATTAGGTAACTGTCCATTTCCAAGCGAGGTCTTGATGATGACATAAACTGGCCACACTAACTAGTCGGCACATTCCTTCAGGATCCATCCAGCCACACCATCTGGTCCCAATGCTTTTCTCACATCCAAATCCTTCATCAGCTGAAGCACCTCATTCACGTCAACTATAATTTCGGTCATTCCCGTCAGCCTGGGTTCCATTTCAGGCTCCCTAAATTCGTTTTCCAATACATAAACTGACTGCAGCATGTTGTTCATTATTTCGCACAAGTCTTCCTCTCTTTCATAGGTTTCATCTCCATCCCTCAGTCATATTATACTGTCCTTAACTTTCATTTTGCCATTTACAAACCTATAAAATAGTTTCGGCTCTTTTTTACAATTACAATAAAACCTCAATATAACGGACTTCAGTAGACCGGAATTCGCTTTTATCGGACTCGAGGAGCTACCGGACTAAACCCCTATATATCGGAAAAAGTCCGATATAGCCAGAAAGCAGTCCGGACTGCCTGACAACTTCAGCTATGTTCACCACAATAAGACAAGTAAAAGACATGTTTTTCAGTGCACAGTACAGTACTATTATACCATTTGATAAATGTAGTAAAGGTATAACACAGTAGAATATTGCAATGGTGGTGAAAACCACTGATGCAATCCGGACTATTGTCTTATATATCGGAAAAAGTCCGGATTAGCAGGGGTAAGTCCTGATGTCGCTTTTATTGGAATTTTCCATTTTTCGGAATGGCTTGGGCCCCAATTAGTCCATCATAGTGAGGTCTTACTGTAGATACAATATTTTTTTTGTATTTCCTTTCCTCTTTTCTCAGTACCCTTACATATTCATTTCTTACCTGATTGTACTCCTCCCAAGCCCTTTCATTATACCTTCTCACTTTATTCCATGCTTTTTTCCTTGCCTCTTGTGCCATCCTACATCTGTTGTTAAACCATTCTTTTTTCCTTTCCATAGCTGCAGAAAATTTTGAGACATACAGTACTTAGTAACTTCTGTTTTATATAATTCTATCAAAAACTCATATTTCTCATCAACATTTGTAATCATATTCATTTTACTCCAGTCTACATTTTGGAAAAAGTTCCTCAGGGAAGCAAAGTCTGCCTTCCCATAATTGTATCTATTTTCTCTGTGTTTTTCATCTCTTTCTTCTTCCCTTATTCCTACCACTTCCATCTCAATTACCAGATGATCACTTTTACCAAAGGGGCATTGGTAGGTTTGGTTCCTCATATCATTTGGGTACTTTGTGAATACTAGGTCAAGCCTCGATGGTTTGTTGTCACCTCTAATTCTTGTGTTTTCTTTGATCAATTGGGTTAACATGTTTTCCATCACCAAATCCATTAATTTATTTCCCAATGATTCCTAATTGTTCCCAGCATCGATACTTTCCCAATCAACTTCTCTAAAGTTAAAATCTCCCATTACTATTATTCATTCAATTAACATTTGCCTTCTCAGTGTAATACGAAAAGTATATGGTATGATACTTATTGACAGAGTTAGGGAAATAACAGAGGAATTAGTTGGAGAAGAACAGTGAGGTTTTAGGAAGGGAAGAGGTTGTGTAGACCAGATATTCATTCTTAGATCCTTAGTGGAAAAGTTTCTAGAGAAGGGAAAGAAGTTGTATGCAGCCTTCATGGATCTGGAGAAAGCATATGACAGGGTGGGTAGACAAGGACTGCGGAAAATATTAAGAATATACGGAGTGGATGGGAAATTGTTAAAGGCAGTGAAGAGTATGTATGAGGGTGCTAAGGCTGCAGTGCGTGTGCATGGCAAGCTGAGTGAATCTTTCCATTTGAAAGTTGGATTGAAACAAGGATGTGTCATGTCTCAATGGTTGTTCAATCTGTACATGGATGCGGCTATAAAAGAGATACAATGCTGGTCAGTGGATGTTGGAGCAGCCCTAGTGAGAGAGGGCAGTGTTTGGAAACTCCTTGTACTGTTTTTTGCAGATGATACTGTGTTGCTGAGTGAAGACGAAGGGGAGCTGCAAGGCTTGGTAGATGAGTTTGGGAGAGTGTGTAAGAAACGGAATCTAAAGGTGAATGTAGGGAAGAGTAAAGCGATGGTCTTCGAGAGAAGTGAAGCCAGTGAATGTACAGTGAGATTGGATGGGAAGGATATGGAGAATGTGAGTGAATTTAAGTACTTGGGTAGTGTGATGAGTAAGGATGGAAGTCTGGAGGGTGAAGTGCTCGAAAGGGTGCAGCAGGGAAGGAAGGATGCTGGTTCGTTGAAAGCAGTGATAAGAAACAAGGAGGTGAGCATGGAAGTGAAAAAGTTGTTACATGACAGTATTGTGATACCAACTCTGACATATGGAAGTGAAGCTTGGACCCTGTTGGAAGGACATAAGTCAAGAGAGAGAGCAGTGGAAATGAGTTATTTGTGAGGTGCATGTGGAGTCACATGGAGAGACAGACTAACAAATGAGGAAGTGAAGGAGTGTTGTGGTGTGGTTGTGGACGTGATAGGAAGCGTTAGGAGAAACACGTTAAGGTGGTTTGGGCGTGTGGAGAGGATGGAGAGTGAAAGACTGATGAGGAGAGTGTATGTGAGTGAGGTGGAGGGGGCGAGAGGAAGGGGGAGGCCGAGGATGAGAAGGAGGGATGGAGTGGAGAGGTATATGAGAGAGGGGGGTGTGAGTTGGGAGCGGGGTAGTTAAATGGCGGGTGACAGAGTGACATGGAGGCAATTTGTTTGTGGCCACCCCGTACGGGATTGAGGCATCTGGCAATAGATAGATAGATAGTTTAATAATGGATTCTCTTATTAACTGTTCGTAATCTTCCTTCGTCCATGCCCTAGTTTTGGGGGGCACGTAAAATACTGTTACATTTATTCTTTCTCCATAGCTGTCCTCTATTGCAACTCCCAAAAGTTCAGCCATGGTATTTTCAAATTCTATATTCTTTGCTCTTAGGTCATTACGGGTTAATATCATTATACCTCCCCCAAACTTACCTTCTCTGTCCTTCCTCCAAATGTAATTGTTCCATCCAAATAATGTTATATCGACATCTCGGGGCAATTTAGTCTCTACCAAGCAAACAATTTCAGGTTTATTTTCATTTATATAGTCTCCAATTTCCCCTTTCTTAGATATTAACCCATCTATATTACTGTACATGATACTCAAATTTGCTGCACTGTTTTTATATTTACTCGTTCTTCTTTTCTTCATATTCATATGCATCCCCCTTGTTTCCTTCACTTCTAGTTCCTCACAAACCACTTCCTTACTTTCATATCCATCACTCTCCAAAAAAAAGTTTTACATTCATCCACTGTCCTCTTGTCATTTTTTCTTTTACTTGGTCCTTCAAGGATTTTAAAACTTCTCTTTCTTCTTCATTCAAATCTTTTCTTACAATAATATTTTCCATCCCTGCCTCTTTACTTAGTTTCCAGGTCACCTGAAGTATATAATTTACTACACCTTCTAATGACATGTTAACTCTAATTGGTCTTGCTTCCCCTTTCTTATATGGCCCTATCCTCCTTACTTCCTCAATTTCTTTTTCCCACTTGTTTCCTTCGGGATCGATCTTGCCCAATAGTTTCCTCACCTGATTCGAGTCTCTCGAGTCTCACAGACCTAACTTTTTCTTTCTCCTCCCTGTTTCCAAATATTACGACACATCTGTTCCTTTCTACTGTTTCTCTCACTATTTTCTCTTTTTTCTTTGATATTTTCTCTACATTTTCTTCTATTTTTTTCTTGTTCATTTCCCTTTCTTCCTGAATAATTTCCCTTAAGCTAACCACTTCTTTCTGTTCTTCTTCCACATGTTCCCACTTTGCCTTTTGTTCTCACACTACTTACCTTCTCTGTTTTGTTACTGCTCTCTTCTAGTTTTCTCCTTAATCATTTAACCGCGGGTCGTCACCTCCGTGACGCTCGGACTCAATGGATCATACCGAGAGGCATCACTTTTGTGATTTTGTGTTGTTTTGAATTTGCCCGGGCTTTCAGGTGGTGACTTGTATCATCTATCAGCACTGCCAATGTCCAACAACAGTCAGAGCTGCTAATGACATCAGTACTCCCATCCATTGTTGACAATTTAGCCATTTCCCCCCATTCTAGACTCCCCTCTCTACCTCCCCTCCATTACCCTCTCGTGTCGTCTGCTCAGCCGCTCTGCGCTACGTAAATCTTCCCCGGATTTTTCTAATGATTCTGTCCATTGAAATGAGCCCTATGCCCTATTCTTATACAAAATAATATATATATACAGTGAAGCCCCTCAGACAGCGTTTTTTTGAGTAGCGAATCAATGGATAGCGACAGGAATGAAACTACCTCATAGCGATTAATGCTGCATGGTTAGCGTAAATCCGCTAGGCATTTAACACGTAGCGAACTGGCAACACTGATAGTGAGTGCAAGTCTATCGTCATTCAGTTCACTGACCCATGTGGATTGAAAGTACGTATCTTACGCTTTTCTTATAACTAATCTCCAACTATCTCTCTCCTACCAAATTTTACAGTATTAAATTTTTCCTTTACCTTTACTTTTCTCTTGGGGGAATGCCGGTATCTAGGCGATACCGACGGGTGGAAGGTGAACCTCCCCGCAGTTACCCCAAGAAGAAGAAGGATTGTTTGTTTATTCACACGCCGCGCATTCATTCAACTTGTCACAGGACCATTTCCAGTCTGGAGGCTCGCATCAGCTGTTGTGGCGTGAGGTTGTGCCGACTTGAGCTCTCGTAGCAAGAGATACACGAAGTGAGTGATGGACGACGAGTCGGGTGGAGGCGCCGGAGACACGGCAATGGATCACCAACCCTCCACTTGTACAGGGAAGAGGACAATTGGGGACAAGGACCATCTTCTGACAGAGCCGGCGGACAAACAACAACGCACCGGCTCCTCCCCAACCACCTCCAGTACAGACCGACTGGTAACCTACATCATCAGGTCAGTCAATAACGAGCCAATATTCCAGGACCCGGACACCTTAACAAAAGCAATCAATGAGAGTCCATTTGCCAAGTATAGCCGAGAGGAGGAGGTGACAATCTTGGGCTCAGGCAGGGGTCTAAGGGTCAGGATTCTAGCCAGAGTGGTGCCTGAGATCGAGCCACCAATGGAATCATTAACCAAGCTGGGACCATATCAGGTAACCTGTAAGAGGTCAGTCATTGACTCTGATCTGGAGGTAGTTTTTGGGAAGATTGGTCCAATTGCAACTCAGGTGTCTGAAACCAGCCTCCGCTCAAAATTAGAGGTGCTTAGTGGACACCCAGCAGAGATCCTAGATGTATACAGAATACCAGCTCGTGTTCCAAATGAATCTGGCCGTCAGCCCTCCCTCAGTGTAAGAGTGAAATTTACAGGTGCACTACCATTAAAGGTGGCCTATGGTCATGTGGTGTATGCAGTGAGCCCCTATCATTTTTCTGTCCTACGCTGTTACAATTGTCATCAGTATGGCCACAGCAGTGTCTCCTGCAAGAACAAAGTCCGCTGTTCAATGTGTAGTGGATGGCACTCATTCCGTACCAAGGATGGCCAAAAATGTACCAATGCCCCACATTGTTACCTGTGTGGCAGTCACCACAGGGTGTTATCAAAGTTATGCGGGGTCTACAAAGAGGCCAGTGCCATTCACGACACAGTAAAGGAAGGCAAGGCAACCTTACAGGAGGTAAATAAGAAACTCCGAGCCCTGTGCAACGCACCCAAAGCCCGGACTGTTGATGTCACCCCTCGCATCACCTCCAACAAGATCACGCTGAGTAGGCCCTGTCCGGAAGCAGCAACATATGCCACGGTCACCAAGAATTGCTTCTCTGCATTCAGGGAGGGAAATGACTTTGACTCCCCTGACATAGTGACACTCCATGCATCAACTGACCCTACATCTGACATTGTGGTCCATCAATCCCCTATCAGACAGAACCCACGCAAACAACCCCATCATTCCCAGACAAGTTCAGACGACGAGCTACTGGACGCCGCCATCAGTGACACTGCTCCTCCAATGAGTGTGACACCTCCAACCCGACAACCTGGACTGACATGTTCCCATCCTCCTCAGCCAGCACCCTCTGACCCAAGGATGCGGCACTGACTCCCCCCTTCTCAAGTCCGAGAATCTACCTCTCTTGCAGATGAGGACAGTTCCTCTAATCCACTAGTAACATTGCTGTTTGAGGCAATCAGCCTGTACCTCTCTGGTAAACCCATGACAGACATTTTTGCCCAACTTTGGCCAAAGCTGAAAAATTATTTATGTTCGTTATGGATATCGTCCCCCCTTTAACTGTCATTCTCTGGAACGCTCATTCTCTAGGTCGGAAGACCCGAGACTTTAAGGCAACATTCCAGCCCCTCCAGCCCCATATCATTGGAGTATGTGAAACTTGGTTTCACTCCAGACTCCAATTCACTCTCCCAGGCTATACGATAATCAGAAGGGATCGTCCTCAGGGTAAGGGGGGTGGTATAGTAGCATGCATACGTGCAGATGTTCCCTGCTCCAACCTGTCCATTACTTCTTTCACAGGGGGGGCCATGGAAGTATTAGCCATCAGGGTAGCCTTACGGAAGGCATGGTGTACTGTACTTATCTGTTATAACCCCTGCACTTGTGTTTCACAGGAAGAACTACGGCACTACTTTACACAGTGCCCCTCCCCGGTTTTGATCATGGGAGACTTTAATGCTCGACACCACCTATGGGACCCTAACACTCCCTCCTGCTCCCTTAATAATACGGGTAAAGCCCTTTTTCACACCCTACTATGTTCGCACTCATTATGTCTCCTTACTCCTCCATCTCTTCCTACCCGCACTGATCCTCATACTGGTTGTTCCTCAACTCTGGACTTAGTCCTTGGGGATCAGGCTTTCACAGATTGTGATGTGACCCTCGGTCCCTACATGGGTAGCGATCACCTACCAGTCATTATCACCTTTCCAGCCCATCAACCACGTCATCTCTCCCCAAGCCACCCACACTGGAACCTCTGCTCAGGAAACTGGGGGAACTTCAAGGAGGCCCTCCTGCGACTTTCCCACCCTGCTGCTTCTATCCATCATGAAGCTGAGAACTTCTCAGCTAGTCTGTTGTCCGCCGGCAAGGTGGCATTCCGACTCTCGTCCTCCCGATTTACTACAAGATCAGGTGTGCCGTGGTGGACAGATGAGTGTGCGATGGCAGTTAAAAAACGCCGAAGGGCTTGGCGTGAGTGGAAGAAGCACCCCACCAATGCCCGTAAAATCAGTTATCGACGACTGGACGCAATATGTTCCAGGATCATTGCAGATACCAAATGCCAAGCCTGGAATACATTCTGTTCCAGCATCACTTTTTCCACCTCGACATCACGCACCTGGAGGTTCCTACGTTCCATGGAGGGCCGTTCATCCCAGCACTCCTATCCCCTGCAAAGAAATGGCATCATACTGCTGGATGACTCAGACAAAGCAGACTTTATAGCTCAACACTTCCATTCCATCCTGGGAACTCCCTCTCAGTATTCACTGCCTCTAAATGTCCATCAGCCTCCAGGGCCAGTAACTCATGATCATTCACTAGTATCCCTCAGCTACCCTTTCACTATGCATGAGTTGTCACAAGCACTCCTCAGGCTGAGCCCTAAAACTGCAGTAGGACCAGACATGATGCCTAATGAATTCCTGCAACATCTCCCAGCTTCCCACTTGGAATGCCTCCTTGCCATGTATAACAGGAGCTGGCAGGAGGGGATCTGCCCATTCCCATGGAAGAATGCCACTCTCCTCCCCTTCCCTAAACCATCCAAAGACCCAGCAAATCCAGCTTCATACAGACCCATATGCCTTCTCTCCAATGTGGGCAAGCTCATGGAGCGGCTAGTAGCATCTCGCCTCTCTTGGTGGCTGGAGTCCAGGGATCTCTTGCATGAAAACCAGTGTGGTTTCCGACCAGGGTGTGGCACCATGGATGTGCTGCTGCAGCTGGAACATCACATCCATGACACATATCGATGCAAGCAGGTTATGCTCACTCTATTCCTGGACAACAAAGGAGCTTTTGACAATGTGTCCCATCAGTGCATCCTTCACCGGCTACAAGAGCTTGGTGTCACTGGAGCTCCGTTTTCCTGGATCCGAGACTATCTCACTGGCCGCACATTCCAAGTTCGGATCGGCAGCGCCATCTCAACCTCGCAATCCATCCTCCGGGGTGTTCCACAGGGTGCTGTACTCAGTCCCCTCCTATTCAATGTTGCACTGTCCGGACTACCTAAATATAAAAAATGCAGCCTATTGGTCTACGCTGATGATCTGGCCTTGGTCGTACGGGCCAATACAATGGAGAGTGCACAGCTCTCTCTGCAGCAAGCTGCCTTTACCCTTTGTGACTGGCTTTGTGCCAGAGGTCTTCTCATCAGTGCTGACAAAAGTGCACTAATGGTCCATACACTCAAGCGACTCCCAGCTCTTCCTGAAATCCGCCTGGCTTCTATGGGGGTACCTCTGCGTAGACATCACAAATACTTGGGAATGCAGTTGGATGGTCCAGTCCTCACATGGCGGACGCACATTGAACATCTCCGCCTCTCATGCTCCAGACGCCTGGACATCATGCGCCGTCTAGCAGGTGTGAGCTGGGGAGCGGATCGTGATGTCCTTCTACACTACTATAAGGCAGGCATCCTCAGTCGAATCAACTATGGTTGCATATTGTATGGGTCAGCGACACGGTCAACACTTAGTACGCTAGATATAATACAGAACACTGCCCTCCGTATAGCCACAGGAGCGATGTGCACTTCTCCCATTATCTCATTACATGCAGAAGGAGGTATACTGCCTCTCCCCGACCAGCGTCGCCGCCTCGAATGCCAGTCGCTGTGTAGGATCATGACCCTTCCAGCCTCCCATCCCCTCCTTTCTCTCTCCCTTTCACTGGATGTGTCTCCTTTAAGTCCTCACTGGCGCCTTAAGTCTCACAACCCGTTCCTCATAAGGTCACTACGCCATTTCCAAGATCTACCCCTCACTTCATCTCCTCATTCATCCTCACCAGTCATCACCCCTCTCTCGCCCTGGACAGACCTGTCACCCCTCATCAGTGTAACGCTTCCTTCCTTCAATAAGTCACAGCACACACATCTTGCATTATCCATCTTCAGAGAGATGTCAGCCACGCAGTATCTGGGTTTCCTCAACATTTTCACAGATGGTTCCCATGTACCCTCTCTGCCCTCGACATCAGCAGCAGTTTACTTCGAGAACCTGACATTGTGTCAGACATGGCGACTCAGCCCATTACACCCCAGCCTCACAGGCGAACTGTTTGCCATTCATCAGGCCCTCTCCTTCATCCAGGCACATCTTGGCCCACAGAAAGCAGTCATATACACAGACAGTCAGTCCTTCCTCTCCCTTATTTCGTCCCACACCCCACACACGGACAAGCCACTAGTGTACGCCGTCCAGTCCCTCCTCCTGTCACTAATACATACCGGCTGGACCATAAGACTGCAATGGGTGCCAGCACACTCAGGGATTTGTGGTAATGAAATCGCGGATGCTGCAGCCAAGATGGCTCACAATACAGTAGCTGTTGAACCCCTACCACTGGCACTAAGCACACTCAAGAATTTAGTAAACAGAGTATGCCAGGACCGGTGGAACTCCTCTCTCAGCCTTATCCTCCCCACCGTGACCTTGGGACAGTATCGGACAGACTCTTCCCCTCACCCCTGGGCCAGATCCTCTGACAGAACTACTGACGTCCTGTTGACCAGACTACGTATAGGCCATATTCCTCTTCGTGCCCATCTGTATCGCCTCTGACTCACACCTGACCCTTACTGTCCTTGGTGCCGCACGGTCAATGAGACAATTGATCACTTCCTTTTAGACTGCCCCCGCTTCCACTCATACCGAATGATTTTACATGACAGACTTGTAGCAGAGGGGATCACCACATTCACATTCCCTACCCTACTATCAGAACGAGGACTAGACCCCCAACACCGAAGAACCGCATCACGCCTCCTTGGTCGCTTTTTACGGAACTGTGGGCGCTTCAAGTCCGCCACTGCATCAGCTTAAAGCTCCCCCAGCCCACTGCTAGGGTGAAAACGGCTTTATCGTCGTCCGAACCCTCTAATCATCACAACAACAACAACAGCTTGTCACAGTCTCGTCATTGTTAGAGTTTTTTGTGACCTTCCATTTATTGTCTGGCTACTGAGTGTTCTAATATCATGGCTTCAACTTCGGGGGCTGGCCCAAGTGGTGGTGGTGGCTCAGGGAAAAAACAGAAAGTGCTGGTAAAATAAAAGTAACCAAAAAGGCCAGACAGTACATGTGTGGCAAGCCAAAGAAATATGCCGTATGAGCTATTCTCGTAATATAATGTATATAAGAAAGGAAGGGAGAAGCCTGAGTGTTTATATTCAACTGGAACTACCTAATTTATTATGCATTGTCTAGATTTCCTACAACTTATTTCTTAGCATATACATTAGCAGCTGGCATTTTCAACCCTTGGCTACCCAGAAACGTACAGGAGGCATGTCGCAGTCGCGCTCCTCCATTTCTGCCACTTTTGCATCCATTATAAAAGGCCCTGTGACCTCTACCCCTACTAAACATCAAGTGGGAAGCAGTAAAGGACTGTAGATATAAATAAGTGTAATAAAGTACTAGAAATAATAAAGTGTGAGTGTGCATGTGAATAAGAAATGACAATACGAGCGGCGAATTAGCGCGAGTGGGAGGCTTGTACGTGCTCGTATTGTAAATTGCTTTCACATTTTTTTTTTTTGAGTATGGATTCCAAACTACTTGGAAATCATTGAATTGTGTTTCTAGTGTTAATATCAGGCAGTGGTACAGCATTCATATTACGGGATGTCGGGAAGTGTAAAGTGGAGACTTAGTTACCCAATTTCAGAAGTCTCCACAAGTCCTATAGTAATCGACGAGTGCTAAAAAAAAAATCCCAGGAGAAAGCTGAAAGTATGTGCCACAAGCCTAAGTAATTATAATATTCTAGGACTAATAACTAATTTTTGGCAAATATTTTTAAAAAGTCAGTTGGAGCGCGGATGTGCCCCGCGGGATGGGCAAGGCGCGCCTCCGACAACCCTGCGGTTAAAGGGTTAAATCAATATTTTCTAGTTTCAAATTCTCGATCTCCTGGTTCACTGTCTCATTGGCCTGTATCAAACTCTGTATAGTATTCTCGGTATTTTCAGGCATGTTTCTTGATACTAGATCCTCCATTTTCTTTTCTAGTTCACTAATTCTCATAATCAACGTTTTGACCAAATCCATAACATTTGTTTCACTGTCAAAACCTAGAAATTCCAGTTCCTCAATGTTTACATTGACGGCCATGTTTGAGGTCGGTTGCAGTACTAAACTGAACAGCTGTTCCCAAGATTCCTACAAAACATTCATGTATACTTACTGACAATAGTTCTTTACATTTTTGGTAGACTATAATAACTTGCAATACTTCAAATTTTAAACAAGACTGAAGGAGACAGGGCAATTCCTGAAAACTACTTAAGGTTGTTGAATTCGTTGTGTGTGTGTGTGTGTGTGTGTGTGTGTGTGTGTGTGTGTGTGTGTTTCATTTTTAAGGGCTCCAACATGCTTGCATACGTCGGCATTGGTCACTTAATGACGGCACTCCATGCTGCTCAATCTCTGGCAGCCTCGCTATTTAGTTTCTTAACCCTGAGTTCATACTCAGTGACCTCATCCCAGGCCTTTTTTGGTCTCTCTCTCACTGCCCTACCCTTAACATCAACACTTCTCACTTTTTGTGCCCAATTATCATCCTTCATCCTCTCCTCATGCTCTAACCATCTCAATCTACCTCAACTCATCACAATACAAATACACTTCAGTCCCATCCTACCTCACAACTTTTCCATCATAAACCTGGCCCCTCCAGGCCTTGCACTCATGGGCACACTGCACATCCACCTAATCATTGCCATTTCTGTATGTTTGAGCCTGTGAATATCCTCTTTGCCTAGGTCTCACTGCCATACAGCATTACACTCCTAACACATGCCACATACAAAGATCCCTTAGCACATAGGGAGAGCCCTCTCTATGTCAGGAGAGGCAACAATATCCTGAACTTCTTCCAGTCACTTCTCACCCCAGCTACAGAGCTAGCTGCAGCCCCACTTCCAGCACATAACATGTCTCCCAAATAACAAAACTCTTCCACACACTCAAGAGACTCACCAGCAAGTTCAGTTCTTTCACGCCTGACAATCTCCACCTGCTCTCCCCGACACACCGCACAAATAAAATCAGCATTATCTCACAGTCTACCTCTAATACCAGTACATCTCTTATGCACCAACTTATCACAAACACTGCACAAGATGGAATTACTTCCCACGTCCTTGTGACAAATCGCACATGGCCAGTCTCCCACATCTCTGAGAGTATCACCCCCCAGCCCTACATATCATCACTTTTGTTTTATCTGCATTTCTTCTTAAGCCCATACACCCCATACCATCTCTCAACTTCCTAAATATTTCCTCCGCCTCCATTTCATTGTCTGCAATCAACACCAAATCATCAGCATACAACATCTTCACGGGGTCCGTTTCCAAAGTCACGTAAGATAGGTTCAAGTACTATACCGTGATAAACAACAAGGGGCTCAAGACTGACCCCTGATGCACACCAACATTCAAGGAAAACTCATCACTCAAATCTCCATTCACCTTTACCTGGGGGTGAGCACCCACACACATGGCCATAACGACTAACCAGCCACTCCTCGATCCCAAGCTTTCTCATTGCCCACTTCACCACCTCTCTAGGGACTCTGTCAAAGGCCTTCTCAAAATCAACAAGAACAAAGTATAGTTCCCTTTTCTTCCTATTTTTCCTGAAGCTGTCGAACAATGAATATGGCATCAGTGGTCCCTTTGCCTGGTATAAACCCAAACTGCATCTCATCAATACTCACTCTGTCTCTAATCATACCTTCTAGAACTCTCTTCACTACCTTCATTATCTGGTCTAAAGCTTTTTGCCTCTATAATTTACTCATTCCAGGGCATCACCCTTCCTCTTGTACACATTTACAATTACACTCTTCATCCAATCATCTGGGACAACACACTCATATATAATCATATTTATCAGGTCAGTGACTAACCTCATTCCTATATCTCCTAAGGCTTCCAACATTTCAGCAGTCAACCCAGACACACCTTCCCCACCTGCATCCTGCCTTATTGCCCCACTCATAGTAGTGGTGTGAATCAAAGGCCATGGACCAAACACTGGATCTGCTGCCTCCAAACCTTCCCAGTCCCAGCCAAACTCCTCATTCAGCAACTGGCTATAATGCACTCTCCTTGCATTTTTAATATCCCCACCTTTCACCACTACCCTTCCTTCATCATTCTTCACACACTGCGCACCTATGCTATCCCTATTCTCCTTCTTCATCTGATAGGTCACCTTAAAAACTATATTCTTCCCTTCCACACGATTTAGGTTATCAAGTAAAAGTCTCCGTGACTCAGACTTCGCCCTGTAAACCTCTTATCTAGCCCTGCGCTTGGCAGCTAAGTATTCCACTTTGTTACCACCCTTCTTCCAGTCCTGGAAAAGCTTTCTTTTCTTCTTAACTTTTTTTTTTTTTTAATGCAAGGAAGAAGGAACCAAGGGCCATGGGCCCGCATACTGTTCCTTCCAAGAAAAAGTAAAAACAATACAAAAGAAAGCAAAATTCAAGATCCATTCATTTCGAGATGCCTGGACACACTGCGTTTGAAAGATTGGAGATCATAGGAAGCAGGGAATACAGACAGAGGGAGACAGTTCCAGAGTTGACCAGTTGCATAAATGAAGGACTGGGAGTAACAGTTAACTCTTGCATTAGAGAGTTGGACAGAAAAGGGATGAGAGTTTGTTGCTAGACGGGTACTACGTGCCCGTAGTAGAAGTGGAGGGATGCAAGCAGACAGTTCAGAGGAACAGTGACCATTGAAGTAGCGATAGAAGAGAGATAAAGAAGCAACAGTGCAGCGAAGAGACAAAGGTTGAAGGGAATCAGTAAGAGGAGGAGAGTTAATGAGACAAAAAGCCTTTGACTCCACCCTATTGAGAAGAACCGCATGTGGGGAGCCTCCCCACACATGAGAGTTGTACTCCATACACGGGCGAATAAAACCCGTGTACAAGGTCAACATCTGTGCAGGGGTAAAGAAAGCTCGGAGTCGGCCCAGCACATCTAATCTCTTAGAAGCAGATTTCACAAGAGATGTAATATGTTCTTTCCAAGACAAATCCCGAGAGAATGAAACCCCTAGCATGTTCAAGGATGATGGAGGACAGAGCTGGACATTATTAAACATTAGTGGGTAATCCTGAGGCAGATTTTGTAGAAACTGCAGTTTCTACACCCTGATCCCACCACCAAGTCACTTTATGTCATGGAGGGCCTTTTGTCCATCCACATACTGAGTCAGTAACTGAGAGGTTGGTCTTGAGGGCTCTGTACTGTTCATTAAAGCTTCAGTCCACGCCTCCCTGTTCAGCCACCACTCTACTCACCTCATTATGGAAGGCATCCCTTACTGCTTGGTTTTTCAAATTCCATATTTTTCCTCCTAGGTGCATAGGTCTTCTTTTTCATCACCCACTCCTTAAGCGCCATGCCACACATCAATACTTTGTGTCGCTGCACACACTCCTCGCTCCCTATAACTTTAACCCATGGCGTCCGGCATATACTTCCGCAAGATGAATAAAGTTGTGGCTGAACAGGGTGCCGTTGACAGAGGCGTTAATGAACAGTACACAGTCCTCAAAACAACCTTTTTAGAGTTACTGTTGCAGTATGCGGTTGGACAAATGGCCCACCAAGACATAAAGTAACTTGGTGGTGGGATGAGGAGAAAAGAAGGCATTTCCAGGAATGGAAAAAGGTGGTAACAAAGAGGAATAGTTGGCTGCCAAGAGTAGGGCTAGACGAGAAGTATACAGGGTGAGGTCTGAGTCACAGAGACTTTTGTTTGATAACCTAAATTCTGTGCAAAGGAAGAATATGATATTTAAGATGGAAAATCAGGTGAAGAGGGAGAATCAGGATGTTATGGGTGAGCAGTGTGTGAAGAATGATGAAGGGTAGTGGCGAAAGGTGGGGATATTAAAGACACAGGGAGAAAGCATTATAGCTGGTTGTTGAATGAGGAGATTGGCTGGGACAGGGAAGGTTTAGAGCCAGCAGATCCAGTGTCTGGCCCTTGGCCTTTAATTGATGCTGCTACTGTGAGAGAAGCTATAGGCAGGATGCAGGTGGGGAAGGCAGCAGGTGTGTCTGGCTTGACTGCTGAAATGTTTAAGGCCTCAGGAGGTACATGAGTGAGGTTAGTCATTGACCTGATAAATATGATTATATATGACTGTGTTGTCCCAGATGACTGGCTGAAGAGCGTAACTGTAAATGTGTACAAGAGGAAGGGTTACGCCCTGGAAAGAGGAAATTATAGAGGTATAAAGCTTTTAGATCAGATAATGAGGGAGTTCTACAATGTATGATTAAAGAAGGAGTGAATATTGATGAGATGAAGTTTGGGTTTATGCTAAACAGGGGGATCACTGATGCCATATTCATTGTTTGATAGCTTCAGGAAAAATATATAGGAAAGAAAAGTGAACTATACTTTGTTTTTGCTGATTTGGAGAAGGACTTTGACTGAGTCCCTAGAGAGGTGGCGAAGTGGGCAATAAGAAAGCTTGGGATGGGGGGGGTGGCTGGTCAGGGTGGTTATAGCCATGTGTGGGTGTGCTCGCACCCAGGTAAGAGTGAATGGAGATTTGAGTGATGAGTTTTCCATGAATGTTGGTGTGCATCAGCGGTCAGTTTTGAGTCCCTTGTTGTTTATCATGGTACCTGAAGCCCTCTCACACATGACTTCAGAATTGGACTCCCGTGGGAGATGAATGCTGATGAATTGGTGTTGACTGCAGAGAATGAAAGGGAGGCAGGGGAAAGATTCAGGAAGTTGAGAGATGGTATGGGGTGTACAGGCTTAAGAATAAATGCAGATAAAACATAAATGATGACATCTAGGGTTAAATGAAATGAAATGAGAAACCTGTACTTTACACAGGAAAAATCATCCAATATATTACCACTATGCTGGGAATCGAACCCGGGACTCTCAGGTGAGAGCCAGGCAGCATACCACTACACCACGACCAGGTAAAAGTTACCTCACATTGTCACAATCTTGTAACCAATGTCCCTCCGCCCCCACTGTGGGCATCAAGAGGATGAGGTAACCCCCTGGTACTCGGGCAAGTAGATGCTTTTATTCTATCCCAAGCACTTACGGCACGTCAGAATGAAATGAGAAACCTGTACTTTACACAGGAAAAATCATCCAATATAATACCACTATGCCGGGAATCGAACCCGGGACTCTCAGGTGAGAGCCAGGCAGCATACCACTACACCACGACCAGGTAAAAGTTACCTCATTGTCACAATCTTGTAACAATGTCCCTCCGCCCCCACTGTGGGCATCTAGGATCGGTGGCGGTACCGTCAAAGACGAGGTAGTGGCCACGTGCAATTTGCCATGAGGGAGTGGGAAGTAATTCCATCTTGTGCGGTGTTTGTGATAAGTGGGTACATAAGAGATGTACTGGTATTAGAGGTAAACTGTGAGATAATGCTGATTTTATGCATGCGGCACGTCGGGGAGAGCAGGTGGAGATTGTCAGGCGTGAAAGGACTGAACTTGCTGGCGAGTCTCTTGAGTGTGTGGACGAGTTTCGTTATTTGGGAGACATGTTATGTGTTGGAAGTGGGGCTGCAGCTAGCTCTGTAGCTGGGGTGAGAAGTGACTGGAAGAAGTTCAGGATACTGTTGCCTCTCCTGACATAGAGAGGGCTCTCCCTACATGCTAAGGGATCTTTGTATGCGGCACGTGTTAGGAGGGTGATGCTGTATGGTAGTGAGACCCGGGCAGTAAAAGAAGAGGATATTCGCAGGCTCAAACATACAGAAATGACAATGATTTGGTGGATGTGCAGTGTATCTCTGAGTGCAAGGCCTGGAGGGGCTAGGTTTACAATAGAAGAATTGAGAGCTAGGATGGGATTGGTGTATTGGTGTTGTGATGACGAGAGGTAGATTGAGGTGGTTTGGGCATGTGGAGAGGATGGGGGATGATAACTGGATGCAGAAAGTGAGAAGTGTTAATTCTGGGGGTGGGGTTGTGAGGGTTAGACCAAAAAAGACATGGGACATGGTCATTAAATGTGACCTCAAGGTTAAGGGACTGAACAGGGAGGCTGCCAGAGGTTGAGCAGCATGGATAGCCGCAATTAGGTGACCAAGGCTGACACATGCAAGCATGTTGGAGCCTTCAAAAATGAAAAGTAATGAAAGGACCCCTTTCCTAGCCAGGCATTTCAGAGAAAAACACCTTTTTTTAAACTTTAATATCTCAGCTAATATCTAACCAACTTATGCTGATGGCCTCAGACTGTCTGTGAAGAGAGAGTGGAGCATTCTGGCAACTTTTGGTGTTTTTTTTGTCCGTGTCCATATGCGTGGCTGAGGTGCGGTGGCACAACTAAGGCTTATACTAGCCTTCCACAATAACAACACTTCCAGAAGACCACAATCAACCATAAACACCATTTTCATGTAGGTCTTTTCAGAAGCGTGGCATCAGTGCGGTTGTGAGTGTGGTTACTATAGCAACAACCTTCAGGCAGGCGGGCTCAGCTCACCAGCAGCCACATACATCTACTCGTCTCACCATTGCTCCACTATGCCTCCACCAGCACCTTACACCACACACACACACACACACACACACGGGAGAGACAACACGTGAGTCGGACATGTATCACCGCGCTCAGCTCTGGGGATACCTAAGTTGTATCTATATGTGGGTCAAGCTCGTATTAGGCTAATTTAAATGATGATCCAACATAGTACAAACAAGTTTTTTTTTTTTTTTTTATGCAAGGAAGAAGGAACCAAAGGTCACAGGCCTGCATACTGTTCCTTCCAAGAAAAAGCAAAAACAATACTAAAGAGAGCCAAATTCAAGATCCGTTCAATTCGAGATGCCTGGACACACTGCGTTTGAAAGACTGAAGATCATAGGAAGTAGGAAATACAAACAGAGGAAGACAGTTCCAGAGTTGACCAGTTGCATAAATGAAGGACTGGGAGTAACGGTTAACTCTTGCATTAGAGAGCTGGACAGAAAAGGGATGAGAGTTTGTTGCTAGACGGGTACTACGTGCCCGTCGTAGAGGTGGAGGGATGCAAGCAGACAGTTCAGAGGAACAGTGACCATTGAAGTAGCGATAGAAGAGAGATAAAGATGCAACAGTGCGGCGAAGAGACAAAGGTTGAAGGGAATCAGTAAGAGGAGGAGAGTTAATGAGACGAAAAGCCTTTGACTCCACCCTATTGAGAAGAGCTGCATGTGGGGAGCCTCCCCACACATGAAAGTTGTACTCCATACACGGGCGAATAAAACCCGTGTACAAGGTCAACAACTGTGCAGGGGTAAAGAAAGTTCGGAATCGGCTTAGCACACCTAATCTCTTGGAAGCAGATTTCACAAGAGACGTAATACAAGTATATCCCGGTTTAATGATGCAACTGGTTAGGTAACAACCCACCGTTAGGCAGGGTATCGTATATTAGAGTAGATTCAACATATAAAGTAATGGAATGCATTTTTAAGCCTTGGATTTTCCACTCAACCAAGTCCAAAACCAACCGAAATGAGTCCAAAATAAAGTTTAAACCTAATCTAAATTGCCTAACAGCTGTAAAGGAAGCTAACCTAAGCCTAACACCTGTAAATAAATCACTAAAACCAACAAATACAATCTGAAAAAAACAAAATTTAGTCAGAAAATATCAAACACCTCTCATCACTTACTCCATGTCCAGTCCTGGTCGTCAGTCTTGCTATCCCCCCACCCCCGGCTAGGGGACATATGGTGCTCCCTACCACTCAATCCTCCTCCTCAAAGCCCTCAAAGCCCATCTCCAGGGGAGGGTCAGAGGGGGTGGAAGCCTGGCGAGGTGGGGTGATAGCAGCGGAAGACTGATACACTAGCTCTGGGGGTGGTGATGGGGTGCAATGCAATGACTCAGGCGGTGGCGAAGAGGTGCGATGCGATGGCTCTGGGGGTGGCGATGAAGTGCGATGAGATGACAGAGGAGGTGGTGAGAAAGACAGCTGCGATGACTGGTGAGGTGGCAAGGGAGACCGCTGCGATGACTGATGAGGTAGCGATGGAGGCAGATGTGATGGCTCACGTCGTGGCGAGGGAGACATAGGCAGTGGATGAAGTGGTGTGGAGATGGAGGCTGGGATGAGGAAGGCAGTGATGGAGTGGCAGAGTCCTGCAGGGGTGACACAGGTGACTCGGATTGGCTGGAGGTTAGGTCCAGCACTGAGGGCTGAGCACATCCTCAGCAGGAGGTGGTCCTGGGTGTTTCTCTGCTGGTCAATGACTGGGGAGATGCTCTGTTGGCTGAAGGCTGAGGAGACACTCTGTTGGCTGAAGGCTGAGGAGATGCTCTGCTGGTCGGGGACTGGGGAGATACTCTGTGGGTCACTGGCATGGAGGGGCCCTGTTTGAAGAAGGCAGTGTTTGTAGTCTGCCTGGCTGCCCTCTTCTTTTCCTCCAGCATCGTCCTGTACACCTTCATCCCCTCCTCCAGCCAATCAGCTGCATCCCTGCTTCACTCTGGGAGAGGGTCATGTGTGCGGATAAGCACAATGATCTCGTCCACCTTGGTTACCATCTCCCTCAGAATCTTCATACTAGGGTTCGCACTTCACAAACGACCTCCTCCTCTCATCCACCATGGTTACCATCTCCCTCAGTATCTTCATACTGAGGGT
Organism: Birgus latro; assembly: GCA_018397915.1. NCBI lineage: Eukaryota > Metazoa > Arthropoda > Malacostraca > Decapoda > Coenobitidae > Birgus > Birgus latro. The sequence goes on along the minus strand of JAGKTI010000722.1, from coordinate 96,130 downwards.
TCACACTTCACAAACGACCTCCTCCTCCTGTGCCTCCTGGTGTGCCCACTGAATCTCCATATTGAGGAGCTCCTCATTGCTGAGCTCCTCCTTGTGGGTTTTCCAGGACCTCCTCCACATCCTCCTCGTCGACCTCCTCAAAGCCCGCCTCATGCGACAGTTCAACTATTTCCTGCTGCACACGCTGCATTGGAAGAGCCTCCATGCCCTTGGGGAAGCCAGTGAAGGAGTGTGGGCACTCCGGCCACAGCTTCTGCCACACACCGTTCATGGTGGGCTGGCTAACTTCCCGCCATGCTGCAGTGATGTTCTCTATGGCGTGGTGTATATTGTACCCTTTCCAGAATGTTTGCACTGTCATATTGTCGTCGCTATCACAGGCCCTCACCAACAGCTGCATTGTGCAGCGGAGGTAATATGCCTTAAATGTCATGATCACACCTTTGTCCATGGTTTGCAACAACAATGTGGTGTTGGGGGGCAGGAACACCACTTCAATGTTGCTTGCCCACTCCTTCATCACGCAAGGGTGGCTAAGTCCGGTCTACCACCACGAAAAATCTGTTCGCCAAATTCTCCCTGGAGGCATACCTTTTGAGGACACGAGAGAGGTTGGAGTGAAAATAGGATGAACAGATGTCGGAAGTCAGCCATGCCTTCTTGTTAGACTCCAGATCACCCCTAAATATTCCTTCACATACCCCACCAGAGTCCTGGGGTTCTTGGAATGGTAGACAAGGAGCGGCTTTAACCTGAGGTCACCCTCGGCGTTGCCCACCAGCAGCAGTGTAAGCTGGTCTTTCGAGGCCTTGAACTCTGGTGTAGACTTTTCCTCTGTTGCAAGGAATGTCTTTGAGGACATTCTCTTCCAAATGAGCCCAGTCTTGTCAAAATTCAAGGCCTGCTTCGCACTGTAGCTATGCTCTACAATGATGCTTTTCAGCTTGTCAGGAAATGCTACCGCCACCACCATATCCACACTCGCCACCTCACCATACATCTTCACGTGGTGCAGTTTAACGCGCCTCTTGAAGAGGTCAAAGCACCTATGGCTAGCCTTAAATATCTCGCTATCATCAAGATCCCACCTCATCTTAATTTCCTCCCATAGAAAGAGAGCCTTGGTGCAAATGATCGCCTGACTCACGGGTGCCTTCCTCCTGTCCTGGTCCTCCACCCACATGCAGAGCATCTGCTCCAGTTCCTCCACTGCAGGCTCTCTCTGGCGGGTGATACAGGAGGCAAATAAGGTTGCAACCTCCCAAGCGGCAGGCATAATGGCCTCCCCCTTCTTGATAATGGCAAAGACAGTTGACTTGACCAGGTGGAGAGCTGAGGAGATGGCACAAGCACCCTCGCCTTTGTCTTGGTGCTTATCTAGTTTCACTTCCGGAGACACAGTATTACGAACACGCTTCACGGGATCATCATCAGCACCAACACTAGCTGGCCACTTACCACCCTGACTAGGGTGTCCACTAACACCACCACTAGCCCCACCACATGCAGTGCCCTTACCAGATGTGATCACACTTATTTGGGTGAAAAATCACAAAAAAATCACACTCCACACATGATTACTATCACTGCTCTACTCAAGGCACTGCTCGTACGTGGTTTTGATGCACTACGATAGCAGCTTGCGTAACATTGGTGATGAAACACGATGCGGGGTGGGTGAGGGTAAGAGAGTTTCTCACTCAGAGATGGCCGGTGTGAGAATTATATGGGTGAGCGATGGCTGTGGGGGCTGCACAAGCATTTCTGCGTATATTGGGAGGCAGGCAGACTCAGCTGACCACGGGAATGTGCGATTCAAAATTTCGGTCTATTGCCTGTGGACGTGACCTCAAAGGGCCGTGGCCATCGTCCAGCTAGGTATAGTGGCATTTGCACACCCATTGCTAAGCCAGGGTATTGCATCTAGGGGTATCATATATTGAGGTATACCAGTAACAGCAAAGGAAATGTTGCCTAATACAAGTAAACATCTGTAAATCGGCGTCAAGGAATGTGCTGAAATTCATCACGTCAGCTAGACAACAAGAGGGAGAAGCAGTGGGGCGAAACTGTAAGTAGAGATTTTCTTTAAGATGGCTTCATATTCTGGAAAGATGCCTGTAGAAGATGCTAAAAGAAGAGACAAGGGTAAAAAACAGGATGATGACTTCTACCCTGACCTGGTTGAAAAGGAAACTTATGATAAGTTAGTTGAAAGAGTAAATAGACTAGAGAACTTTTCAAATGGAAATCGATGAAATAAAAAATGAGCTATGCAGACAGAAGGAAAAGAATGAGGAATTAATAAAGGAAATAAACAGAAAAGCCACAACAACTGATGAACTACCACCTGAGGTAAATTCACTAAGAACCAAGGCTAGTGAAATGGGATGTACAGTTGTCAATCATGAGAGAATTATGGAAGAATTCAGAAATGATACGGAGGAAATCAGGAAAGCAAGCAGTCTGATAGACCAAGATAGTGTTACTGAAGAGAAAATAAAACCAGTAAATCAAATGGTGTGAAATTACAAAGATGAGGTACAAAGTACATGTGTTGAAATGGTGAAAGTAAAGAATGATTTATATACAAAGGTACAAGAAAAAAGTGGAAGAAAGGAAGTGGAAGAATTTATAAAGAATTACCCAAAACTAGTCAGGGAAGCTGTAGAGATTAACAAATCTATAGTAATCTTTGGCACAGGTGAAGAAGAAATAAAAAATAGAATCTCAAAGGGACAAAAAGGAGATGGAAAATATAATGAACATACTGAAGCAAGTATCATATGATATCTGTGATAAAAATATAAAAGAACATTAAAGGCTAGGGAAACATGAAAGAAGTTAGTCAAGACCCTTGAAATTAACCTTCCAGAGTGTGAACACTGTAGAGGAAATATTAAAAAATGCCAACAAACTCATGGAAAAACAGGAATTTTAAAAAGCATGGATAAAAAGATGCCTAACTCAAGAGGAATTGCAAACAATAAAGAAGAAGACAGAGGAAGCAAAAACAAAGAATGAGGAAAGATCAGAGGAAGAGAGGAGTAAGTTTTTTTTACAAAGTATTGTACAGTCAAGTCGCCTAAGGAGTGGCTAATTGGTTCTGGACCACATCCATGCCATAGAAAACCGTGCCATACAAATAACTAACCTAAGGGAAAAATGGAATTTGGTTCTGGATGTTCACCTTTTCACCTCACTTTTCCCCTTTTTCCCCAACTTTACACAAGCATACAATTAGGCAATCAGTCAATGCATGTATTACACATAACAATAGGCACAAAAAACGGGAGGGTGATCAGATAACAACGGTCTGGCTACACAACAGTTTAAGGATTTGAATTTCATTAAATCAGGCTTTACTGATCTACCAGAAGACCCGCCGACATGTCGTAAAAATGACCCCGCTAATACCAATACACCAGTCCTGTATGAGACAGCCCTAGCATGTATTCAATATGGACGGTGGGTGTTAAGCGCCGAAGTGGTGACATGTAGATTGTAGGAGGACGACTGGGCCTTGATAGCAGGCTGTGAAGCCTATGCCCAGAGTCGGACACATTAAAAAAAAAAATAAAAAAAAAACACTGTTCAGGGTTTGAATGGCAGGCAAGGGCTGAGGTTCACTCTCCAGCTGCCAGAGGAATTTGCCCGTGCGTTTCAAACCTGCCGCGCCCACACCACAGGTACAGTTTATGCACGTGGCTCGTTTTGGGGGTCTTGCACCTTGTCGTGTCACAGAAAACCGTGGCACAGAAGCACGCGCCATAGGTGGCTTGACTGTAACTGGAATGCAGGTACAAAAGTGGTACATAACCAGCAGGGAGTAAAAAGAAGGAAGGTAATAGATTCAAGCTATGGCAAGTTTGTAAAAAAGATGATTAACCCATACCATCCCAGGCATTTTTGCAATTTTATACCCACCCAATCCTGAACCAAGAACAGAAATTTTTTTTTATTGCAAAAAACAATCCAAAAGGACATATAAATCAAGGAAAAGCAAAAAAATGTACCCCCTATAGGAGAAATAAGAGCAGGATGGCCGTCCGTTGTGTTTATAGCCCAGTTTCCGAAGTCCTGAGCGACGTTTTCCCACCCAGCTGGGAAGGATGAAAGAGAATGGGGGGGAAGAATGGGGGATTCCCCGCTCTCAATATCCTCCTCCATTGGCTCATATTCCTCCCCAGAAGAGTCATCCAGGTTTTCTTCTTCTGAAGAATCACAAAATGAAGGGATAGAAGGGTCCATATGAATATTTCAACAGCCTCCTCCAGCCCAATGAGGCGGAAAAATGAATGGCGTCATTTTCGCGACAATCTGTACAGTGGTACACTGATGTTACCCACCCATGCACAACCAAACTTATCGCTACAAGTGCTTGTGCACAGTGCAATGCCAATACATTACGCTACTCCTTAGCAAAAACTAAGCGAGACTGAAGTAGTTTGAGACGTGCTACAGCACTCGAAATTAGCTGTCGGCACCATCACGTCAGTGGGATTAAATGAGATGTTTTGTACTGTCAGCACAATGCCGATGGCGGGAGTGTACGGATTAAACAGATGTACTCAAATGTAAATGGAATGGTATCTAAATTGTTAGAGATAAAACATTATACCAAAGAAAAAGAACCACATATTATTTGCCTAACTGAAACAAAATTAACCCCATGGATATCAAATGACGCCCTAAACTTAGAGGAGTACAGTATATGGAGAAGACATAGGAAATTAAAAAAAGGAGGAGGAATTATAATATTAACAAAGAAATACCTACAAGTCAAAGAAATAGAACTAGATATACCCTTACAAACAGAACTGATTGCAGCAGAGATTAACACATCTGAAGGGAAAGTAATTGTGGCAAAGTTATATATGCCACCCACAACAAACACTTGGGAAAGAGGTGAATATGAAGACCTGGCAGAGAGTACAATTCATAATTTAAGAGCATTACTACATAGAATGGAAAAGAAATCTAAAAGAGTTATATCAACTGGAGATATCAATACAACTATAAATTGAAATACTCTAGATGTAGGAAGCCATGAAAGCTGAGACCAAAAGCTCCTGGATCTTGTGCAGGAGTTTTTCCTAACACAACATGTACTGGAAAACAGCAAAAAAAAAGAGGACTTGATGATCCATCAGTACTAGATCTTATATTTACTAAGCAAGAAATGATACTGACAATACAGTATATTGTATCACTGTCCATTTGGCAAAAGCGACCATGCAGTATTAAATTGTAACTTCAGGACTGCATATGAAATAGTTAACAGTAATGAGAGTTACAAAAAGCGTTTCGACTACAAAAAGGACAACTACCATGACCTAAAAAAGTACTTCTTAGAAATAGACTGGGAAATGGAGGACAAGATTTAAATGTTATATACAGAAAATTCTGTGAATTTTATGAAACAGGAGTCCAAAATTACATCCCACTGCACAAACAAACAGAAATGAAAATAAAGAAATGGTTCAATATAGACTGTAAAAAATTAAAAGAAAAATGAGACATTGTGGAATAAATACAGAAGACACAAAAGTGAAAGGGCATATGACAACTATAAACAGGCAAGAAATGATTATACGAGGATAAGGAAAGAGGCTCAAGGACAGTTTGAGGAAGACATTATAAATAAAGGTCTAGAAGAACACTATATGATAACAGAAAGGCAATTTGGTTTCAGAAAGGGAGAATCATGTGTTACTAATCTATTAAGCTACTATGATAGAGATGATGAACCATTATAGAAAAGAGAAGGATGGGTGGACAGTATCTACTGAGATTTAATGAAAGCATTTGACAGAGTACCGCACCAAAGACTTTCATGGAAACTGTACCATCAAGGAGGAATCCAAGACAACCTGTAATGTTAGATGCAACATTTTCTCCAGAAAAAGAGAAATGAGAACAGTACAGTATTAAGGGGTAATTACTCATCATGGAGGGAAGAGACTAGCAGAATTCCACAGGGCTCAGTGCTGGCACCAGTTATGTTTTTAATGTACATAAATGACATAGATAGTAACACTGGAAATGAAAGCTATCTGAATATGTTTGCTGATGATGCAAAAATTCAAAGAAGAATTACTAGCACTCTTGTAGAGAGCTACAAGAAGAATTAAATAAACTTCACAAATGGAGCAATAAATGGCAAATGGAATTAAATGTTCACAAGTGTCATGTAATTAAGTTTGGTAAAAGTGGAAAAAGACTAGATTGGGATTGTAAGTTACGAAGTTCAACCCTACACATTTCAGAAAGAGAGTAGGACCTAAGAGCAATTATCATTAACAGACTATCTACGGCTGACCACAGCAGTGAGAAGGTACGTAACATGTATTCAATGCTTGCTAACATGAAAACAGCATTCACATACATATACGAAGACATGCTGAGAAAGATAATAGCATCATTCATCACACCAACCCTGGAGTTATGCTTCAGTAGGCTGGAATCATCCCAAAAAACACTGATAATACTGAAAACATACAAAGGGCCACTACAAGATGGGTACCAAGCTTACGGAATCTAAGCTACGAAGAAAGACTAGAAAAACTGAGTCTACCAACACAACAGGAAAGAAAGAAAAGAGGAGACGTTATTATGCTATATAAATCCATCTCAGAGAAAGAGAATTATTGACATAAATGAGTATATAACCTATGGGGAGGCATCGGCAAGAGGACACCCCAAAAAACTACAGTAAAACCTCAATATAACAGACTTCAGTAGACCGGAATTCACTCTTATCGGACTTGAGGAGCTACCGGACTAAATTCCTATATATCGGAAAAAGTCCGATAAAGCCAGAAGCAGTCCGGACTTCCTGACCACTTCAGCTATGTTCACCACAAAAAAATAAATAACAGACATGTTTATCAGTATACAGTACAGTATTATTATATACAGTAAGACCTCACTATAACGGACTAATTGGGGCCCAAGCCAGTCCGAAAAATGCGAAATTCCGATAAAAGCGACATCCGGACTTACCCCTGCTAATCCGGACTTTTTCCAATATATCAGACATTAGTCTGGATTGCATCAGTGGTTTTCACCACCATTGCAGTATTGTACTGTGTTATACCTTCACTACATTAATCAAATGGTATAATAATACTGTACTGTGCACTGAAAAACATGTCTTTTACTTGTCTTATTGTGGTGAACATAGCTGAAGTGGTCAGGCAGTCCGGACTGCTTCTGGCTTTATCGGACTTTTTCCGATATATAGGAGTTTAGTCCGGTAGCTCCTCGAGTCCGATAAAAGCAAATTCCGGTCTACTGAAGTCTGTTATATCGAGGTTTTACTGTATATTATACCATCTGATTAGTGTAGTGAAGTTATAACAGTGCAGTACCACAATGGTAGTCAAAACAGTTTAAAAACCATTCATGCGATCCGGGCTAATGTCTGATATATTGGAAAAAGTCCAGATTAGCAGGGGGGAAGTCCGGATGTCACTCTTATCGGAATTTCGCATTTTCGGAATGGTTTGAGCCCCAGTTAGTCCGTTATAGTGAGGTCTTACTGATCATAAAAAAAAAAAAGAGGTGATAAAGAGGTAAGGAAATTCAGTTTCCCAAATAGGGCAACTGATCAGTGGAATGTATTACCGAATGAAATTGTGTGTGCCAAAACAACTCATAAATTTACGGATATATACATCGACAGACAAATGCGTTGACGCACCACTATCCTCACTGTGAACGTCTAACCGAGACATGTGAACCTGAAGCACCCAGTAAAGATCGCACTATACAGGGGTAATGGAGGTGAGCGGTGGGAGTGAGGAGATGGTGAGTGAGAGGGAGGTTGGCTAGTTGGAGGATAGGGGGAGGGGTGGAGTCAGGTGATTCATCACGGCAGTATCGTAGGCATACCTCTACTCAGAGTTATAATACTGCTGCTCTTTGACATATTTATTTTATGAAATGTATGCTTTGTTTCATTATCTTGAATAAAAGTTTGCCGTAAACTCTCACTCAATTCCTAAGCACACAGTATGTGGACCTGGAGCTGTGGCGTCGTCGCCGTGGGTCTACCCCCAGAGGCTGTTGAAGAGAAGAGAAGGACAGCATGGGGGACAAACCACCGCCAACCCCCCTCCGGTCCCGTGACTGAGAGGGGCTTTGGTCGCCCAGGCAAGTACCACCCACCACCAACCCCCCTCTGGCCCTGTGACTGGGAGTGCCTTTGGTCGCCCGGGCAAGTACCACATCTCTCAACACAACACACACAACAACACTGTTTTTTCTAAACTGAGAAATGACTCCCCGGTGGACATTTCTCGACGACTTCTTCTAGCCGGGGACACTGAGAGTAATCCAGAACCCACCAACAAATACATATGTCCAACATGCTCAAAACCTATCACTTTGAGCCGACAGGCAAAGGGTTCAGTTCAGTGCAATTCCTGCAAGAACTGGACCCATTACACCTGCACAAAACTTGCATCCAGAAAAAATTACACAAACACCTGGACCTGCTCCTTATGCTCCATCCCCCCATCCATTAATCCCTCCGCCAACCCTACTACTTCCTCCACACCTCCTCAACCTAACCCACCGATCCTTCCCACACTATCCAGTCCACCAACCCCTCCCATCTCATCCCAGCCCTTACCTCCATCACAACCTTCTCCTACCCCATCCCCTCCACCGACACCCCCACCTCCCCCACCGTACTGCAGCACCCAACACACATCCCACACACAACATAAACATCCTTCAATTAAACATTGATGGCATAAACACCAAAAAACAAGAACTCACACAAATCATCAAAGAACATACACATTGCCATCTCACAAGAAACAAAACTACACAGAACACAAAAAACACCTACATTTCATAATTTCACCACCATTAGACAAGACTGGGCCGACGGCGGTGGCAGTGGACTCATCACCCTGGTACACAAATCCATCAACTTTTCAGATACCAGTGCACACACAGAGTCACTTCTCACCCCACGTGATACCACAACAGAAATACAATAAATTAAAGAACACACTGATAACAAATCACATATAACAATCCCCAACATATTCATTCACCCCCAGTTGTCCCCCACAGCACCGCACAATTACTCTCCACAAGTACACCACATCACTAACATACCCAACATCCTGGGTGGTGATTTCAATGTCAAGGCATCAGCCTGGTATGTCAACAACCCTGACACAGACAGAGGGCTGGTACTACAATCCCAAACAGACAATCTTTTCATACTGAATAATCTTCATCAACATACCCATATCCCACACCAAGCCCTCTTCCTCCCATCATCCCCAGACACCACCTTTTGCTCCCCAAACCTCGCCCCCACTACATCCTGGAGAATGGTCAGAACCCTTGGCCCTGACCACCTCCCAATCATCATCACTACCAAAACCACAATTACCCCAGCCAGCCACAAACAACATACAATAATTATAAGAGAGCCAACTGGGAGGCCTTCACAACTGAAACAAAACAACAATTTGAAACATTAAACAGTGCATCTATCACAAACATCAACACAGCTTTGCACACTTTCAATACAATTATACAAAACTCAGACAAAAGACACATCCCTAAAAGCAACAGAAAGAGAGACAACCCCAACTTCACACTAGAAATTCAAGGTCTCATCAGTCAATGGGACACATTACTACATTCCCCAACACCCCATACACAAGACACCATACAACAAATACAAGAACTCAACACTCAAACAATAAAATATCAGAACAGCAAACACTAAATTGGAATAATTATCTCCAAACACCTGACCACAAAACAGACACCAGCAAATTCTACAAAACACAAAACAGCATCACACTCTCCGACAGCAACATTACACAATCACACGCTGCCATCACAACAACAGACACCCTCCCCTCAAACAACAAGCAAACAATCTCATCAATCACTTTTCACATGTCAGCCAACTAAACCCCATCGCGATGACCGTCGTATCATCCGACATAAGAGACAGGTCCCCAAAAACCCAGACTCTGCACCTCACTTTCAACCAGACAAAGTACATCATTAGCAACCTCAAACACTCATCTGCCTGTGGACCAGACAACATAAGCAACATACATGTTAAACACCTTGGACCACAAAGCATACAAGCACTCACCAACATACCAAACTACAGCTACTCACACAACATAACACCCAACATCTGGAAGCATGGCATTATCATCACTATCCCCAAACCCAACAAAGACCCCATGTTACCTTCCTTACACAGCCCCATCACACTCCTCTGCACCCCCTCCAAAGTCACTGTATGACTGGTACTACAACTAGTTATACCTCACACCCCCCTAGCCCCATCACAACACGGTATTAGGCCACTAAACTCCACAAACACTTACACAAAGAGTTTTTGATGGCATGAATTTAGCTAGGCCACACACAGAACACTCCTAGTCACACTTGACATTAGCGAAGCTTTTGATGCCATCCCACGCCACAACCTCTCAAACAAAATATTCAACACAAACAAGCATAATAACACAAAAAGATGGCAAGCAAACTACTTAGCAGGCAGATGTGCACATGTAACATTTGCTGGTCAGTCTTCGAAAATCAGAAACTTCACAAATGGCATCCCCCAAGAATCTATTTTGTCCTCTACACTCTTTAACCAATACAAGCATGACGTACCACAGATACACATAGCTTCCTATGCAGATGACATAACACTTACATGCACATACTAAAATGCACACACAGCTGCACACATCCTCCAACCTTACCTCAACACACTGTATGAATGGTTCACCACAAACAGGCTCAAAATAGCCCCAGCCAAATCTACAGTGACCCTTCTCACACACTGGACAGCAGAACACAGTCACATTCCACACATCATAAACAACACTCCCCTACCACACACACACACACACACACACAAAATCCTTGATGTAACATACGATACATCAATGGCATTTAAACAAAACATCAGAAACATTAAAGATAAATTAACACCAAGACTCAATGCCTCGAGGTCACTTGCCCACACATTTGGACACAACAAAGAAACCACAACCACAGTATCCAAACAATATACTGTATACAGTGATGAATTATGCAAGCCCTAATTAGGCTCCTATCCTCACTAAAACACACTACAACACTCTACAGACCATACAGAACAAGGCCCTAAAAATAATCACAGGCTGCACAGCTACTACACCCACATACCACCTACATCAAGAAACCAAAGTCCTCAAAGTCAAGGATCATCTAGACATGAGAGGCACCCCAATTCTCGCTGCAGCCTCCACAAACCCACAACATCCACTACACTACGTGGCAACACATCCACACACATCAAGAAACATCAAAACAACAACCAGCACATGATGTCATACACAAATGCTGCCATCTCCCCCCCACCCACCCACCTCAGACCAGCTTCCAGAAGCATATCTATACTCAGATCACTCGCCCCTCCATTCAGTCACTTAAACACAACACACAGCTGCATGACCGACCTTCTGACATCCACCCTTGTGAATCCTATCTCCCTCATGAGGACAGGGTCCACCTGGCCAGGCTGAGATGTGGGCATCATCCAGCCCTTAACCGTGGGTCGTCACTTTCGTGACGGTCGGGTGCAATGGATTAAACTGCGGGGCGTCACTTGAGTGACTCTGTGTTATTTTTAATTCCCCCGGGCTTTCAGGTGGTGACTTGTATCATCTATCAGCACTGCCAATGTCCAACAACAGTCAGAGCTGCTAATGTCATCAGCACTCCCATCCACTGTTGACAATTTAGCCATTTTCCCCCATTCTAGACCCCCTCCCTACCTCCCCTCCATTACCCTCTCGTGACGTCTGCTCAGCCACTCTGTGCTAAGTAAATCTTCCCCAGATTTTTCCACTGTTTTCGTCCATGGATTACCCTCTCGTGACGTCTGCTCAGCCGCTCTGNTTCGCGTTAAGTGAAGTAGGGTCAATACTACCCTCCCCTGTGATGCGAAATGAGCTGACGCTTTTTCAACGGGAGCTGGCAACCCTGCTTGATAGGTTTGGCACCACAGGAGCAGGCTCAGTAATGTTTGGGCAGCCACAGGAGGAGGATTGTCTCTGTGTGTGATGCACCACGAGGGCATGTTTTGACTCAAATAACACAGTTATTTGGTTACCTACCACATTCTCATCATGCCTAAAGTAACCACAAGCAAGGACAAACGTGTGGAAGTGATTACTTTATACAAAGCTGGCCACAAACTCCCATTTATTGCAAATCAGATGGTGTTAGACTGAGGACAGTGCAGAGACTGGTGAAGCGGTTCAAGGACAGTGGGGAGGCCATTCCTCCCACTCCACTTCCCAAGCCTGGGAGACCTCGTAAGACAACCTTCAGGACCCGTCAGCTGATCTCAAGGCAAGTTAGCAAGGATCCAAGGCTAACAGCACGGGATTTAAAAGAAAAGAACCCACAGTTGCTGGCAGATGTGTCTGTCAGAAGTGTGCAGCAGCTGTTGCATGACGATCTGGGCTACAGGAGTTTTTGTGCTCGTAAAAAACCACTGCTAACTGCACTTCAGAAGAAAAAGAGAGTAAATTTTTGTAAGAAATATCTTGCCTGGAGTGAGGAGCAATGGAAAACTGTGCTTTGGAGTGATGAGTCAACATTTACTGTCACTGGTACCCCTTCATCACGAGTGTACCGCAAACCAGGCAGTGACCCCCTGGATCCTAAGTACACTTCCAAGTTTGTTAAATACCCAGCCTCACTCATGGCTTGGGGCTGCTTTACATATTATGGTGTTGGTAGGTTGGTAATTCTACCTGCAAATGAAAAAGTGAACCAGAACAATTATTTGGAGCTCTTATGTGATGTTTTAAGTGACTCTTTTGATAAAACCAAGGCAAGAGTATTTATGCAAGATTCTGCCCCTGCACATGTTGCAAAGTCAGTGAAACAGTGGCTAACAGACTGTGAGGTTCCCTTTATTCGAGATTGGCCCGGAAACAGCCCAGATATCAATCCCATTGAGAATTTATGGGCGCACATGAAGCGGCAGCTGCGTAGTATGGACACATCATCTTTGCCTAAACTTGAGGCTGCAGCTATGGAGCAGTTTTAGTCCGTCTGTTCTGCAAAACTACGCCATCAGTCTCCCCAGACGCCTTAAGAAGATAATAAAGGTGAAGGGGAATGCCAGTAAATACTAAATTCAATGGTGAGTGTTAATTTATTTGTTTCTCCTTGCTAACCACAAGAATGTTTTCTTTTTTTAAGATGGCGTCAACACTTTCCGCGCCTACTGTATATATATATATA
>JAGKTI010000722.1:65921-82799 GCA_018397915.1 Birgus latro | reverse complement strand
TACAGTAAACCCTTGATAAGCCGAACTATATGGGGCTCTACCCTGGTTCGAATTACCGAATTTTCCGGCTTACCGAATTTTCACCCCTCAAAATTGCTAAATTACCGAATTATCACCCCCCAAAATTGCTAAGACAATACCTATTACTTGTCCTTTCAACACTAAATTAAAGAAGCATATATAAATAAATTAGTTATGACAAAAAACAATATAGTGCATTTAATATACATTTAACCCCTTCAGTGCTGGGTGTATTTTTCATTTTTGTTCTTGCTGCCACCAGACAATTTCAGTCAGTGTAGGTTGGATCTGTGGAAGTGCACGGGGTTGGTACAGCCTTTGTTAGCCCCTTCAGTATGTGAGTCCAGTCCTGAGTGCCATAAAATCGGCTGGAGGAAGCGTAAATAAAGTAGAAATAGACGTCACAGTACTGAAGTGGTTAATTGGTAGGAAATCATTCACAGAGGCAGTACCGACTGTCGGTAACGTGTGTTGGAGATGGATTTTCACCCCCCCAAATTGCAATAACAATACTTAGTACCTGTCTTCTTAACACTAAAGTAAAGGAGCATATACAGTGTATAAATTAATAAAGAAAGACAAAAAAGAAAGAATTCAGTGCACATAATTTGCCTTTCGTCAGAGGCAGAAGATCGTCGGCAGTTTTTTGTTTTGTTTTGGAGACGGAGGTGGTGGAGTTCACACTTGAACGTAAATTCTATAAAAATACCCAGTATTTATTTCACTCTATATTAAGAACTAAACTTAAATGTAATCACTATAATAGACTGCAGTGTAACACCTTTCGTTAGAAGCAGTAGATTCTTTGGCAGTTTGTTTTGTTTTGAAGACAGGTGGTGGAGGTGGTTGAGTTCATACTGTAATGTAAATTCTAAACAGTACCCAGTATTTATTTCACTCTATATTAAGAACTAAACTTAAATGTAATCACTGTAATAGACTGCAATGTAACACTTTCAGTAATAATAGTACTGAACTTTAATCATGATCACTACACTGTCACACGCGCACATTTTTTCTTTTTTAGCTTCATTCCTTTACGACTAGAGGTGCCAGTATCACTTCTTTTAAGCTATGAACCTTCCATGGCAAGGCAGAAGGCAAAAGAAGAGCACTGTTCAGCACTAAATGACAGTAAGAATGGCGCAACTACCGTCTCCAAAAGCAAGCAGCAGACTGGCGCCACGAGTCCGCTTGGCGCCATTTCTCCCCCTACTTTTGCATTTCGGCCTACTTCATACGTGGTCTCGGCCTGAGTTCGGCTAACTGAAGATTCCGGCTTCTAAAAGTTCGGCTTATCAAGGGTTTACTGTATATATATATATATATATATATATATATATATAAAAAGGTAATTGATAGTGCCATACACCTGGAATTGGCTAATTATCACTTGGCAACATCCAACATGCACTCCTTCGCTAATTTCCCCTGCTTTTTTCCCCGTGAAATAAACCGTTTGAGCTACTGTCGTAATATAAATGTACTGTACTGTATATAAGGAAGGAAGGGAGAGGCCTGAGTGATATTTGTATTCACCTGGAACTACCTAATTTATATGTATTGTCTAGATTTCCTACAATTTATTTCTTAGCATATACATTAGCAGCTGACATTTTCAACTCTTTGCTACCAAGATACAGCCAGTTCGCTCTCATCCTTCTCTGTGAAATG
Source organism: Birgus latro (assembly GCA_018397915.1). Taxonomy (NCBI): domain Eukaryota; kingdom Metazoa; phylum Arthropoda; class Malacostraca; order Decapoda; family Coenobitidae; genus Birgus; species Birgus latro. Next base: position 81,104 of record JAGKTI010000722.1, on the reverse strand, counting down.
ACACTCGTCCATTTCTGCCGCTTCTGTGCCTATTATAAAAGGCCCTGTGACCTCTACCCCTACTAAACATCGTGTGAGAAGCAGTAAAGGACTGTAGATATATACAAGTGTAATAAAGTACTAGAAATAATAAAGTGTGAGTGTGTATATGAGTAGAAATGACAGAACACCAGTGGCGAATTAGCAGGAGTGGGAGGCTCATACGTGCTCGTATTTTACATTGCTTTCGCAGTTTTTTTTTTTTTTTTAATATGGATTCCAAACTACTTGGAAATCATTGAATAGTGTTTCTAGTGATAATATCTGGCAGTGGTATTCAGATTAGTGGATGTCGGGAAGTGTAAAGTGGAGACTTAGTTACCCAACTTCAGAAGTCTCCACAAGTCCTACGGTAGTCGAGTGCTAAAAAAAACATCCCAGGAGAAAGCTGAAGGTATATGCCATATGCATATGTAATTATAATATTCTAGGACAAATAAATGATTTTTTGCAAATATTTTGAAAAAGTCAGTCGGAGTGCGAATATCCCCGCAGGAATGGCACGGAAAACCTCCAACAACCCCGCGGTGTAGGGGTTAAGTTATCAGAAGAGGTTGGATGACTCCGTTGCTGATGCCTGTCCTGGATGTAACACAGCACCTTATACTATTAAGCACATTATGGAAGACTGTACTGCACACAATCACCTATGCCAACAACACAACATTCACTCCTTGAGAGTTCTGTGGGAAAGCCAGGTCTCAGATGTGGCCTTCCTTAAGGACTCGTGGCTGTTCGGCCAGACTGCCTAGGGAATAAGTACTAGTACTACTACAAATAGTATGCCAGCAGTACACAAATACAAGTATGCAACAGTCATTCATCAGTGAAAGAGACATCACAATAAATATCCTACATGCCGTTATCTGATATGACTAGCACACCATACAGACGTATGAACAATGTGATATCTGGTGTGATAATATCAAACATCATAGCCCACTGATTACTTGACCTATACACCTAATAACAAATTGTGCAACATCACACTTACGAAACGCTAACTTAACACTTTCGATACTTAGGGTAGGGGTGCAAAAGTCACCAGCTTGTGACTGGTTGACGCAGGCTATGTCAAACCTAATCTCACCCACTCATTACTGGACAATGCAAGCTGCATCAAACAAAATCGCCCCTTGATTTTTTGGCTTTGTGGAAAAAAAACCGTAAATTAGCGCATAATTCATATTCACCAAACGTTTCTATCAACAATATAAGCAAGTACAACTATTTGACATTATGAGTATAAAAAATCATGCAGATAGAGGCATACATAAAAGCAGGGGAAAAAAATAATTTTGAAACAACTCTGGCCATGCGAAACACCACTCCTGCACTGCAGTGCGATTGTAAGGTAATTTCCTCTTGCAGTGCGTAAAACCGAGCCGAACTGTCCTACAGTAAATGTTTGTATACCAAAATGTTGCTAACGAAATTTCCTAAAACTCTTTCTCAGTAACAATTACCATAAAACATAAATTTCTATTAGGAAACAAGAAGGAAAGAAAAAACATCATAAATCAGAACATAATTTATATTCGCCGAGCGATTTTATCAACATCATAAACCAAGTACAACTATTCGAGAATATGTGATTTAAAAAATCGGGCAGACAGAGGCATAAATAATGGCAGGGGAAAAAACAATTCAGCAAACACCACTTCTGCACTGCAGCCCGACCGTAAGATAATTTCCTTTTGCGGTACATCAAACCGACCCGAACTGTCCTACAGTAAATGTTTATACACCAAAATGTAGCTAATGAAATTTCCTAAAGCTCTTTCTCAGTAACAATTACCATAAAACATATATTTCTATGAGGAAACAAGAAGGAATGAAAAAACTTTGTAAATTAGCACATTTCTATCAACACAATTAGCAAGTACAACTATTCGAGATTATGTGAATTAAAAATCAGGCAGATAGAGGCATAAATAAAGGCATGGGGAAAAAATAATTTAGCAACAACCCCAGCCGCGCAAAAAAATTACTCCCGCACTGCAGAGCGATTGTAAGATAGTTTTTTTTGTGGTACATAAAACCGACCCGGACTATCCTACAGTAAATTTTATGAACCATAAAGTAGCTAATGAAATTTCCTAAAACTCTTTCCTAGTAACAATGGACTGCTTGACAGTCGTGTACAAGTTACATAAAGTAGTAGAATGGTCACTCATAATCATCGGAGTATCATTGATTTTTTTCTCCAATTTAATATTTTTGACGAAAAATAGTAAATCAAAGGTGGAGATTATTGTACCTCGAGCGAGACATACATCCTCACTGTGACGTCACAACCCATTTCGGGGCCACTCACAACAATGTCTGGGAATCATATACCGTAAAGGGAAGATTTCTGTGATATTCAGCTGTTATTATCATGACAGGCAAGTAAGACTTAGTGCAATAGCTCTCGTAATGATGAAGTATGCTATGTGTGTGCTTTAGTGAATAGTTTTTTTGATTTTAGAGACTAGTAGTGACAGCGAACCTTGCGACAACCAGGTACCTGTAGGACAACTCGGTAGCATCAAGTTTAGATATGATAAAGTCGTAATGAAGTGATTAATGAACTGATTCAGTATAAGTATTGCTAGATCCTTATTCCAGGTGCATATAGTCCTGAAAACGGGCAGTATTACATAGGGGAGATGTCACAAAGACCGAAATATTTCAATGTTTTTTCCTCCTAGATATGCCAGACCATATACAGCTAGACCTCTGTGGAATATCTGGTTATCTGACTTCCTGGTCTTATGTACTGGTGATGTATGAACATCCTTTTAGTAACAGCCAGTCTGATCTGGAGAAAAAGATTTCACATCCCTACCAATGACTTAAGCCAAAGTTAGGGTTGATAATCCTTGACAAGTGACTGGCAGGTTAGGTTAAGCTGTGTATGTTAAGATATAATTTTTATCACCATACAGGTTCATACACACCTAATTATCTGAAATCCAGTCAAAAATATGTGGTCAATTTGACTATTAATAAAAATTCAGGATTCAGAGCAAAAATTTGCTGAAGCTAGAAGAAGTGATTCACCTCTAGCCTAACAGTTTGCCTTGACAGACTTCTGTTTTGTGCAAATATTGATTAACAATGTAAACACATTTATTTGTGCTATCAATATTTATGCAAAATGGAAGTCCATCAATGCGTGTTGATCTGAAGGTGAAATATCCGCTACCTTAGCACATTTTATCTCTGAAACCCAATTTTTTATTAACAGTCATATTAAGCACAATTTTTTTACCGGATTTCAGATACTTAGTTGTGCATGAACTTATATGGTGACAGAAATTATAATATTTTCCCTTTAAAAGTGCCAATTCGGTAAATGACCATCGATTCAGTATTTCGTCGAATCGCTTCACAACAGCAGCAATGGTGTACTCCTGACCACCACAGCTGCCTGGGTTTCATCTCTTGAAACAGTGATAAATCTTTTTTCTGGTGTGATTCTCCTTGTGTTCTTGCACAGTGGAACAAAGCACCAGTGGTGGTTATTTGCTGACTTGGCCAGGACGAAGCAAAGATTGGCTAATCAGCAGAACCACAATCACACAGCTGCCGATCATAGTCATGTTTTGTCTCAGGGTTGATAGGCCTATGACGTCACAGCCACTCGAGGCTCGTGCTGCCATCAACCTCTTTCTGTGCAACTTTGAAGGCTTCTATCTCCAAATTTTTGCTTTTTCTGTCAAATTAACTATATCATTGGATAATTCAGCACATTTATCACCCAAATAAATTGTTTACCTTAAAAAAAAAAAATCAACTGTCAACCAGTCCATTACCATAAAACACGTATTTCTACTAGAAAACACTAAGGAAAGAAAAAACATCGTAAATTAGCACATACAGTCACTTCCATTCACCAAACGTTTCTATCAACACCATAAGCAAGCACATATATTCGAGATTACAAGGAATAAAAAATCACGGAGATAGAAGCGAGCGTGAGGCTAAAATGTTTAAGAAGTACTGCGAGTGCGGAAATGGGGGGGAGGGGGGGTTCTCCCAGCACTCGGCCAAGGCCGAGCTGGCCTACATCCTGAGTGCTTGCCTGCAGTTGGACGCAGCCTGTGTCATCCAGTAATGCGAGGGTTAACATGTGCAAATGGATTTTGCATTACTGTTATTAAACTGTGTTTACTGTTTCCTAGGTAAAGCTGTATTGTCTATTCTACTTTCTGGTGCATCTCTATTTATAATTCGTGTTACATTTTCAGTATGCACATTAACCTGCATCGTAATACCTCAGCCACACCAAATAATTCACCTGTAAAATGACATGCAGCAACGTGCCAAGTGAGGTGTGGAGTGGAAGGGAACAAACAATGTGGGTGGAGCCAAAGGGTCAGGCAGCCCAGGTTGGGGGGGGGGGAAGGTGTGACCAGCAAGGTAATATGTGAGAGGATAACATGTTTGTAGGAATTTAATGAGAGTTTACACCAAACTTCATTTCATGATGATGAAACAAACCATACATTTCATAAAGTAACTCTGAGTAGAGGTAAGCCTACAATACTGCCATGATGAATCACCTGACCCCACCCCTCCCCCTATCCTCCAACTAGCCAACCACCCCCTCACTCACCGCTTCATCACTCCCATGTATGGTGTGATCTTTGCTAGGTGCTTCAGGTTCACACAACACGGTTTCAAGTTCACAGTGGGAGGGGCATCAACATATTTGTCCATGGGTGTACCAGGTATGATAAAAGTGATTTAATACACGAGACAGTACGATCTTAACTCATTAATGTTAAGATACATAAGAATAATTAGGTAAGAACACATGCAGATTTATGTTTGGATTGCATTGTCACTCTAATCTAGCACTGGTGTGCCACTAGAAGTCTGGGTATTACTACAACTACTACTACCACTACTACTATTATTATTACTACTACTACTACCGTTACTACTAGTTTTTTTTTTTATGTAAGGAAGAAGGAACCTAAGGCCAGGAGCCCCCAAACCGTTCCTTCCAAGAAAAAACAAAAATAATGCGAGAGAGAGAAAAACTCAAGATCCGTTCATTTCCAGATGCCTGGACACACTGTGTTTCAAAGTCTGGAGATCACAGGAATAGGAAATACAGACAGAGGGAGACTGTTCCAGAGATGACCTGTCGCATAAATGAAGGACTGGGAGTAATGGTTAACTCTTGTATTAGAGAGCTGGACAGAAAATGTATGAGAGTATATTGCTGGACAGGTGTTACGTGCCCGTCATGGAGGTGGAGGGATGCAAGCAGACAGTTTAGAGGAGCAGTGACCACTGAAATTGAAATAGCGATAGAAAAGAGACAAAGATGCAACAGTGTGATGAAGAGACAGAGGTTGAAGGGAGCCAGTAAAAGGAGGAGAGTTAATGAGACGAAAAGCCTTTGACTCCACCCTACTGAGAAGAGCTGTATGTGGGAAGCCTCCTCTCACATGAGAGTTGTATTCGACAGAGGGGTGAATAAAACCCGTGTATACAGTCAAAACCGTGTAGGGGTAAAGAAGGTACAGAGTTGGCTTAGCACACCTAATCTCCTGGAAACAGATTTTTACAAGAGATGTAATGTGACCTTTCCAATATAAGTCCTGAGATAATGAAACCCCAAGTATGTTTATGGATGATGCAAGATTATTACATAAAACATAAATAATAATATTGTGAATAAAATAATTATCCAAATACAGTATTATCCCTAATCCAGTATATATTCCACTATAACATAATTTTTTTCATGTGATTTGTACTTTTTCATCATAGCAAATATGTACACACAAGAAAACTTTCAATACAAAATAAGGCACTGATTTCATCATGAAACAAACTTTTGCTTCCACTGTTCACATAAATATACACAGAGCGCTGGTGCAAGACTTGCCCTACGGCGCTTCCTCCTTCCTCCCTTCTCCATCTCCTCCCTTTCTCAACTCTCTACCTCCTCTTACATCTACTCATCCATGCCAATATCCCCCTCTCCAGGATCGTCAATATCCTTTGAACCATTCCCATCATCGGAGATAGCAGATGAACGTACTGGGGAAAACAATGGGCGCACAGTGGAGGACTCACATGATCCACCCTCCTCATCCAACACATATACAGTAATCCCTCTAATATCCGGACGTCCAATAACCGGACATACTCACTAACCGGACATTCTGGGCTGCCCAACCCCCAAAATGAAAAAAAAAAAAAAAAAAAAAATGATTAATTTTTTATTTTTTGGGACCGCGTCAGTTTGAATTTCCCGCGCACGCCTATCCCCTCTGTTTACACTTGTGATGCCACTATCGGTCGCCATTACCCACTCCCCTCCTCCCTCGTGAACAACTCCGAAAATGGCGGCCGAAGTGATTGCTTTTGTGGTGATACCCTACCTCCTACAGTGCTTGATACTGCTCTTCACCTTCTTCATCATGTGTGTGATGATGGCCCAGCCTCCTGAGAAGAGGAAAAGAGTGGTTCTGACTCTGGAGAAGAAGAGGCAGATATTGGACAAGGTGGACGCCGGCTGGTCAACAGGGCGCATCTTACGTGAGTTCAACCTCCCTCGCTCCACCTTGTTTGATATCAAGAAGTCCTGAGACAAACTACAGCAGTACACGGCTGATTTCGCATCGAAGACCCGACGAAACGTGCAGAGGAAGGTGATGTTTACTCCTAAGTATGCAGACATCGACCGCTCCACGTTGATTTCGTATCGACAACAACGTGCTGCTGGTGTGTTGGTACGTGGAACGGAGCTGAAAGCTGCTGCTGAGAAGTTCACAAGGCTCCATGGATCGTCACTAGACCACATGGGAATTTACTGTTGTGTACAGTGCAGTGAAGTGATGTTATTCCAGTTATAAAAAAAAAACCTTGGTGAAAGTGTTGGTGAGAAGTGCTGGTGATTCTCAAGTGGAAAGGTGTGTCAGGTGCAACGTCTTCCTGTCAGAGTCTGAGATGATAGAGTGGGTTATTACATCAGGACGGCTGCTTTTTGTTCGTAAGTACCCTAACTTCATGCCTAATGTGTTTTCATCATGCTATACATGTGTTAAAAAATTACCGAAAATGTTAATCATAATTTCCTGCTTGCTATTTAATTTTTCCATGCATGGTTCTTAAGCAAAACAGCTAGAAAAAAGGTTGAAGCAGTGAATTTCATGTCCGGTCCTAACCTAACCTAACCTATGGTTACCATAAAGATTTTCATGCCTAACCTGTTTTCATGATGCTGGTAATGTGTTAAGAAGTTACCCTAAATGTTAATCATAATTTCCTGCTTGCAGTTTTATTTATCCATGCATGGTTCTTAAGTAAAACAGCTAGAAAAAAGGTTGAAGCAGTTAATTTCATGTCCGGTCCTAACCTAACCTAACCTATGGTTTCCATAAAGATTTTCATGCCTAACCTGTTTTCATCATGCTGTACATGTGTTAAAAAATTACCCTAAATGTTAATCATAATTTCCTGCTTGCTATTTAATTTTTCCATGCATGGTTCTTAAGGAGAACAGCTAGAAAAAAGGTTGAAGCAGTGAATTTCATGTCCGGTCCTAACCTAACCTAACGTAACATTGTGTTAATCATAATTTCCTGCTTTTAATTTAATTCTTTCATGCATGGTTATTAAGTGCACCAGCTATGAAAAAGGTTGAAGCAGTGAATTTCATGTCCGGTCATAACCTAACCTAACCTAACCTAACCTAACCTAACCTAACCATTTTTCTGGTAGCAATTAACATCATTTACCGTATTTGATGCTTTGTATCCAATAATTTAGTGCATAAAATGTGAAAAAAGATGATTTCCATGTCCGATACTTACTTATACTATGCTGGCAAGTTCGAGCTCCTATGACTCACTCATCCCTAAATCATCATATTTTGGTTAAAATTCAATAAATTCATGCTATGTATGCATTATTTATGTGAAAAGGGACCTAAATAAGTGCTATACATGTCCACTAGGGAGGTAGGAAGGTAGTTTTCTGATTTAGGTTAGGTTAGGTTAGGGTCATGAAAAACCAGTGCTGGAGCTTCAGGACCAATATCCGGACAAAACCAATATCCGGACATGCCTTTGGCTCTATTACGTCGGATATTGGAGGGATTACTGTATATCGACACTCATCATGCCGAAGTCGCTTTCCTCAGAGGAAGAGTCACTTTCCCCACTCAAAATTGGCAAATGTCATGGTGAGTTCTCTCCCTATTGTACTATAACTAAGGCCTTTCTTTTCTAGCCTTCTGACTTCGTTGGTGTTGAACTCAGTGGCTACGGGCACTCAGCCAAGGATCCGGACACAAGGAAAACTTTTTGCGAAAGACTACTCAATGCAGAGGTAAGCGGGTACCTGGAGCATGACTCGGATGCATGCAGGAGGGTTGCTAGTGGCTGCATGTTTTTTTTTTTTTTTCCCCAAGGAAGAAGGAACCAAAGGCCATGGGGTGGAAATAACCTGTGGAATATTCAAACAATGCCGCAAAACACTAGATAATGTAAACAGTACATGCCACTCAGATGTCCTCGGGCTGTCATGTATACTGTATATGACACCTACACACCAAGGGTTAACATACCTCACTGGCCTTTTATCGGCCCAGGAAATAGTCTATCTGGCTGTTATTTTCCCCAGACTTGTTCGTAATCAACTTACTCTCTCTTTTCCTAAAATGTGTGTTGTACACAATCATGTTCACTGCCGCCCTACACTCGAGTATCCTTTCCCCTTCCTCATTTTTTGTACCATATGCACATTCCCCATGTACAGTACATCCTTCAACTTTGCGAACTTTAACTTTGCAATTCACCAATTTTGTGAGGTAGTTCCAAAAGTCATGTATTTTTTAACATTTATGAACTGCGACTGATCACACACTTTGCGAGGTCGAGTGGTGGGAGAGTCGTCTTCCCGCACTACTTTGCCACCCCGAATAATGACGTCATGGTTCATTGGGCGTACTGAGCCTCCTAGTTCAGTGGTCTGCCGCCCCGCCACGTTTGTTTGCACCTGTTTCCAACCAAGGTCACTGACCCTCACAATTTCGTGGTGCTCCTCGCAATACCCCAGCAGTCTAACCTTGTACGAGTGTTATCATGGCGCCAACGGGTAAGAACAAGAAAATAATTTTGGAGACCAAACTGGAAATGACTGAAAGGAAAAAAGCAGGTGAAGGTAATTCTGCTATTGGTCAGGAGTTTGGTGTTGGTGAAACGACAGTGAAAATGATTTTAAAGAACAGTGAACAAATCAGGCAAGCAGCGTATAACTATGGAGGTGCTCGATTTGATGGTAGAATGCTGGTGGACAACAAAGAAGTGCTAATAAAAATGGAAAGATATCTTGCTCACTACATTCAAAGAAAGGAAAAGGAAGGGGTTGCATTAGATGGGCACCATATAAGGAAGCAGGCAAAGATATTCTATCACACGTGCCTTAAAAAAGCCATTAATACTCCAACAAAACCTTTCAAGGCATTGAATGGGTGGCTATGCCAGTTCCTCAAAAGGAAGGGGTTTAAACACATCAGGTTCAGTGGCGAGTGAGGCAGTGCTGACTACAAATTGGTCGGCTTCACCCCAAGGTAAGCATTTTTTCCCACTCTTTCTCTCGACTCTACCTCTTAATTTTACGATGATAAATGAAACAAACATGAACTGATGTACTGTACAGTAATATTAATAAGAAAACATCATAGGTAAGAAATTAAAAGAAAAAATGCATTTACACTGATGTGAAGACTGGCGTGGTGTATGGGACTGGTGGCGGGGCGAGGCTTGGCTACTGTGGCCCCGCGGGGCCTACATCAGCACTATCACTGTCGGCAGATATTTCCACATCTTGCTGTGTTTTTTCTGCCTCTCTCATGAATCCCTCGAAGTCAGAATCGTCACTGGGGTCATCAGAATGAAAAAGGTTAGGGATGCTAGGATCGCTGGCTGCTTGGGGAGGGGTGGCAGGACGGCTCGTCGATGGGGCAGGGTCTCTTGGGGTTCTCTTGAATTTTGTGATTAGAAACTGCTTCCTCTTGTTAACCCCATCTCTGTGGAGGTCAGCATAAAAGCGAAGCGGCCGAGAATTAACAATGCATAACCTGGCCAATATTCTCGCCATCACTGACCAGCTGAAAAAAACCATCGTGAACAACAAATGTGACAATTTAGGGCTCAGCAAGCATGCCACGGTGTTGACAGGGCCCTTCGTTTTTATGCTGACCTACACAGAGATGGGGTTAACAAGAGGAAGCAGTCTCTAATCACAAAATTAATGAGAACCCCAAGAGACCCTGCCCCATCGACCAGCCGTCCTGCCACCCTTCCCCAAGCAGCCAGCGATCCTAGCATCCCTAACATTTTTCATTCTGATGACCTCAGTGACGATTCTGACTTCAAGGGATTCATGAGAGAGGCAGAAAAAAAACAGCAAGATGTGGAAATATCTGCCAACAGTGATAGTGATGACTTAGGCCCCGCGGGGCGACAGTAGCCAAGCCTCACCCCGCCACCAGTCCCGTACACCAAGCCAATCCACATCAGTGTAAATGCATTTTTTTTTTTTAATGTTTCTTACCTACGATTTTTTCTCATTAACATCACTGTACAGTACATCAGTTCGTGTTTGCTTCATTTATCATCGTAAAATTAAGAGGCAGAGTCGAGAGAAAGAGTGGGAAAAAGTGCTTACCTTGGGGTGATGTTGACCAATTTGCCTTTATTTCATATATTTAATTGTTTGAATTTTGCAAATTTTGATTTTGCAAGGGTTTTTGTCGACCATATTCTCGCAAAATTGAAGGAAGCACTGTACTCCTCATATCCTTGAGCTGCTTCACCTACATGACCATTTAAATCCCCCCCTAATACTACAATCTTGTCATCTCCCATAGCACTTATTACGCATAACAAGTCATCCCAAAATCTAACCTTCTCTACCTCAACCAAGCTTGCCTGTGGAGCATATGCCGATACAATTGCAAACACCATTCCACTGAACAAAATTTTCACTACTTTTATCCTATCATTTACCCTCATGACATTCATGACATATACCAACCACTTCTCCCTAACCAACACACCCACACCCTCATATCCATCTATCCTACCCTGCCAAAACAACTTATGGCAACAATCCCTACCGGCAATCTTTCTGGCTGATCCGCCCCTATACCAGACTTCATGCAAGCATCCCACATCCATCCACCACCTACTCATTACCATAATCACTCCCCCCGCTTTACCCCTCAAACTTCCCACATTCCACAAAGCCAATCTGATCCCCCTGGGTGATTTAATGTCCTCAGGCTTATTTTCAATTACATTCTTTAGCTTGGTCATAAACAGTCAAATAAGAAGGGGAGAGCCATGCCAGAGACCCTACCCACTGCATAGTCCCAGGCCCAGGCAATGGATCTGGGACCTCTTGCTCATCAGCTTTGATCAGTGGCTGTGGTAGTGGCCTAAGGCTACCCTGCCAGGACAGATAATGTACAGGGACACCTTCCAAGTGCGTCTTGGCACTGTAACTGCCCCGCCATAATACACCCACTGATAAGGCAGCCTCCTGAGGTGCTACTCAAAGATTCGGGCCTCTCTCTCGTTTCATTTCGTTTCGCTTTTGAAGACTCCAACATGCTTGCATGCATCGGCCTTGGACACCTAATGGCAGTTCTCCATGCTGCTCGATCTACGGCAGCCTCCCTGTTCAGTCCCTTAACCCTGAGGTCACACTTAATGACCTTGTCCCATGTCTTTCTCGGTCTATCCCTCACAACCCCTCCCCCAGTATTAACACTTCTCACCCTCTGCACCCAATTATCATCCCCCATCCTCTCCACATGCCCAAACCATCTTAATCTACCTCCCCTCATCACAACACCAATACACTCCAGTCCCATGCTACCTCTCAACTCTTCGATCGTAAACCCACACCAGGTCTTGCACGCAGGGTCACACTGCACATCGGCCTAATCATTGTCATTTCTGTACGTTTGAGCCTGCGAATATCCTCTTCCTTTACTGCCCAGGTCTCACTACCATACAGCATCACACTCCTAACACATGCTGCATACAAAGACCCTTTAGCACATAGGGAGAGTCCTCTCAATGTCAGGAGAGGCAACAGCTCCCTGAACTTCTTCCAACCACATCTCACCCTAGCAACTGAGCTAGCTCCAGCCCCACCTCCAGCACATAACATGTCTCCCAAAAAACAAAACTCTTCCACACACTCAAGAAACTCACCAGCAAGTTCAATTCTTTCACGCCTAACAATCTCCACCTGCTCTCCCCGACATGCCGCACACATGAAATCAGCATTATCTCGCAGTCCACCTCTAATACCACTACATCTCTTGTGCACCCATTTATCACAAACACTGCACAAGATGGAATTACTTCCCACACCTTTGTGGCACATTGCACATGGCCACTCTCCCTCTTCTTTGACTCTACTGGCACCAACCCTAGATACCAACACTTTGTTTTATCTGCATTTCACTTTGTTTTATCTGCATTTACCCTTAAGCCCTTGTGCCCCAGACCATCTCTCTACTTCCTCTTTCATCTGCCTCCCTTTCATTCTCTGCAGTCAACACTAAGTCATCAGCATACAACATCTGTCAGGGGGAAAATGGGAATATGGTCTATAGACAATGTATATAACTATCTAGTCGACTGACACAAAAGAAACGACTTGTGAAATCAAGTAGTGATTTCACTTTTATGCTGGCTTACTTCACCAATTCTCTATAGACGAGAATTTTATAAACTTTCTCAACAGTACATAGCAGAGACTAATTGCTCAAAAAGGCCGTATTACTGTACTGTTGGCCTCTGAGAAAGTTAGCTCACCCCTTAACATTCAATAATTAATAATAGTAATAATAAACATGATCTTGCTGAAGCAAACTCCTAGCTGGCACAACAGATTTAAGAATAAATACCAAAGAACTGGCCTATGTACCAGTATAAGGAGGTTGTGCTAACCTGGAGTAGTGAATATGCTAAATAAGGACAAATTAAACACGACTGTTACATTTAACAGAGCTAAAAAAAAAAGAACTATAAATTCATTACTTACATGAAAATAAATAGAGCTAAAAAAAAAAGAACTGTAAATTCATTACTTACATGAAAATAAATTTACGTTACATGAATATATTTAAAAATCAGAGCAAAGGAAATGCACTCACTCATGCACTCAAGCCAATAACTAAATAAAGCACTGAGCTGAATAGCTAAATAACCTTAAGCCTAGGAAACAACATAAAGAAATACTGGTCAGAGGAGATGAGATTGACGCACGAATAGACTGGGCGTCCATCACTGGTTGAACACTGCTATCGGCGCTGGCACCGCTGCAGTCGATCACCAGGTTGGTGGGAGATTTGGGAATACGCCGATACTGCAGGATACTGGAGGTCATCACGACAACTCTATCCGCATTAGGTATCGCACTCCGCGCTCCATGATTGCCAAACTCCAACTGGTCTGTGCTCGAGTGTCCAACACACAGGCGTGTGAAAGGGGTATGGTTTAACTCAACGGTCAGAAACGCAAGGGTGAGGGAACGATAATTTACAAAATATCACTCAGTGGAATGCACTGTCTGTACATAGAGACAGTCACTCACGAGACAATGACGAAAGTTTTGAAAACTCGATGCAAATATAAGTGCAGAAGCGAACGGTTAAGAGAATGAGCGAAATTCTGTGGATTTCAGAACTGTTCAATCGTTCCCACAATGTCATGAATTGCGATACTAATTTAATGCTCTAGAAATTCGTGACAGCATCTCCCATGGGAGTCCATCTCTGAAGTCATGTGAGAGGGCTTCAAGTACCATGATAAACAACAAGGGACCCAAAACTGACCCCTGATGCACACCAACATTCATGGAAAACTCGTCACTCAAAGCTCCATTCACTCTTACCTGGGCGCGAGCACCCACATACATGGCCATAACCACCCAAACCAGCCACTCTTCCAACCCAAGCTTTCTCATTGCCCACTTCACCAGCTCTCTAGGGACTCTGTCAAAGGCCTTTTCCAAATCAACAAAAACAAAATACAGTTCCCTTTTCATTCCAATATATTTTTCCTGAACCTGTCGAACAATGTATATGGCATCAGTGGTCCCCCTGCCTGGCATAAACCCAAACTCCATCTCATCAATATTCACTCTCTCTCCAGTCATACACATTTCTCAAATCATTCAACATTTCCGCAGTCAACACAGAGACACACCTGCCGCCTTCCCCACCCGCATCCTGCTTATTGCCTCACTCACAGTAGCAGTGTCAATCAAAGGCCAAGTGCCAAACACTGGATCTGCTGGCTCCAAACCTTCCCTGTTCCAGTCAAACTCCTCATTCAACAACCGGCTATAATGCTCTCTCCATGCATCTTTAATAACCCCACTGTTCACCAATACCCGTCCTTCATCATTCTTCACACATTGATCGCCTACAACATCCCAATTATCCCTCTTCACCTGATTTGCCAGCATAAATATCATATTTTTCCTTTCCCCATGATTTAGGTTATCAAGTAAAAGTCTCAGTGACTCAGAGTTCACCCTGTATACCTCTCTTCTAGCCAAGTATTACCCCCTGTTGCCACCCTTCTGCCATTCCCGGAAAAGCCTTCTTTTCTCCTTAACTGCAGCTTCTACACCCTCATCTCACCACCAAGTTACTTTATGTCTTGGTGGGACTCCTGTCCAACTGCATATTGCATCAGTAACTCTCAAGAGGTTGTTCTTAAAGGCTCTGTACTGTTCACTGGTGTACGTGGCTCCCTGTTCAGCCACCACCCTCCTCATCTAACTATAGAAGGCATCCCTTACTGCCCTACTATTGGGTGGAAATGGCAGCCTGGGGACTGCAATGCCCTGTACCCTCTAGCACAGGTTCGAACCCCATTTCATCCCGGCCCCACAACTTATGCTGGTGAAGCCCTTGTCATGCCTCCCCTCGAAAGGTCTGCCACTAGGCAGAGGGGGCTGTTTTCTGGCCACATGCCCTTGCTGGCATCAACCCATGACATAATGGGGTACGTTGTGTGACATGTAAAGCACATGTGGTGTGGAGGATGAATACTTTAGTTAGAGGAAGTGTGTGTGTGTGTGTGTGTGTGTGTGTGTGTG
>JAGKTI010000722.1:0-58101 GCA_018397915.1 Birgus latro | reverse complement strand
TGAACCTTCCATGGCAAGGCAGAAGGCAAAAGGAGAGCACTGCTCAGCACTAGATGACAGTAAGAATGGCGCAACTACCGTCTCCAAAAGCAAGCAGCAGACTGGTGCCACGTGTCCGCCTGGCGCCATTTCTCCCCCTACTTTCACATTTCGGCCTACTTTCATACGTGGTCTCGGCCTGAGTTCGGCTAACTGAAGATTCCGGCTTCTAAAAGTTCGGCTTATGCAAGGTTTACTGTACATTTATATTATGAGAATAGCTCATATGGCATATTTCACGGGGAAAAAAGCAGGGGAAATTAGTGAATGAGTGCAGGTTGGACGTTGCCAAGTGATAATTAGCCAATTCCAAGTGTATGGCACTATCAATTACCTTATCTTTTATATATATATATATATATATATATATATATATATATATATATATATTATTTTGTATAAGAAATGGGCATAGGGCTCATTTCAATGGATGAAATCAGTGGAAAAATCCGGGGAAGATTTATGTAGTGCAGAGCGGCTGAGCAGACGACGCGAGAGGGTGATGGAGGGGAGGTACGGAGGGAAGTCTAGAATGGGGGAAAATGGCTAAATTGTCAACAACGGATGGGATTACTGATGACATTAGCAGCTCTGACTATTGTAGGACATTGGCAGTGCTGATAGATGATACAAGTCACCACCTGAAAGCCCGGGCGAATACAAAACAACACAAAATCACAAAAGTGACATGCCGCGGTATGATGGATTAAACCCGAGTGTCACGGAAGTGACGACCCGCGGTTAAGGGGTTAACTTTCATTTTGCCATTTACAAACCTGTAAAATAGTTTCGGCTCTTTTTTACTGTTAGATACAATATCTTTTTCGTATTTCCTTTCCTCTTCTCACTGTACCCTTACATACTCATTTCTTACCTGCTTGTACTCCTCCCAACCCCTTTCACTATACCTTCTTCTCACTTTACTCCATGCTTTTTTTCTTGCCTCTTGTGCCATCCTACATCTGTTGTTAAACCATTCTTTCTTCCTTTCCATAGCTGCAGAAAATTTTGGGACATACTTAGTAACTCCTGTTTTATATTCTTCTATCAGAAACTCATATTTCTCATCAACATTTGTGATCATATTCATTTTACTCCAGTCTACATTTTGGAAAAAGTTCCTCAGGGAAGCAAAGTTTGCCTTCCCATAATTGTATCTATTTTCTCTGTGTTTTTCATCTCTTTCTCCTTCCCTTACTCCTGCCACATCCATCTCAATTACCAGATGATCATTTTTACCAAAGGGGCATTGGTAGGTTATGTTCCTCACATCATTTGGGTCCTTTGTGTGTGTGTGTGTGTGTGTGTGTGTGTGTGTGTGTGTGTGTGTGTAAGAAATATCTATGTGCTGTATATATATATACAGGGAGTCTCTGATAAACAAAACCCCAATATACGAAAACCCAAAGGAATGAAAGTGAAAATAGTACAAATTCCTCTATAACAAAGGCATATGCTTCAATGGTACGAAAAGCGCTATGAGAAAATATTTCAAATTTGGTGCATGACCAACCACAGCACCACAATTATGTATGGTAAGGCAAGCAACTCCAAGGGTTGCCAGCCCTGCACTACTAAATTCTGAATTTCGCTACTTGTGACTTTATGGGCCACAATACTTTAAAAATGTTGGACTAACCTGGGCTACTAATGAGACGAAAGTCAAAAATTGATTGATGATTATGTATCATTTAAAATATAATATAATCAAAGACAATGATTTATAATGAATTGCTGAACATAGAGAATGAAAGTAATGCAAGTGTCAGTGGCTGAGGAATGGCTGGGAGGAGGAGGGATGTGCGAAGAGAGGAAGAAATCAGTAGGATGGAAGTGGTGGAAGCAATGAAGAAAGTTAAAATGAGGAAAGCCCCAGGAATTGATGGAATGTGTGGTGAAATGCTGAAGCATGGAGGAGAGATAGCAAAAGAATGGATGTGGAAGGTGTGCAGATTGGCCTGGGAGGAAGGCAAGTCCCAGAGGATTGGAGGTCAAATATAATTATTCCCCTATATAAAGGAAAAGGGGAAAAAGAAGTGTGTGGTAATCATAGGGGCATTTGCCTTCTCAGTATAATAGGAAAAGTATATGGTAGGATACTTATTAACAATTAGGGAAATAACAGAGGAATTAGTTGCAGAAGAGCAGGGACATTTTAGGAAGGGAAGAGGTTATGTAGACCAGATATTCATTCTTGGATCCTTAGTGGAAAAGTTTCTAGAGAAGGGAAAGAAGTTGTATGCAGCCTTCATGGATTTGGAGAAAGCATATGACAGGGTGGACAGACAAGGACTGGAATGTATTAAGATTATATGGAGTAGATGGGAAGTTGTTGAAGGCCGTGAAGAGTACGTATGAGGGTGCTAAGGCTGCAGTGCATGTGGATGGTGAACTGAGTGAATTTTTCCATTTGAAGGTTGGATTGAAACAAGGATGTGTCGTGTCTCCATGGCTGTTCAATCTGTATATGGATGGAGTTATAAAAGAGATACAAGGTAGGGCAGAGGATGCTGGAGCGGCCCAGGAGAGAGAGGGCAGTGTTTGGAAACTCCCTGTATTTTTGTTTGCAGATGACACTGTGTTGTTGAGTGAAGACGAAGGGAAGCTGCAAGGCTTGGTAGATAAGTTTGGGAGTGTGTGTAAGAAAGGTGAATGTAGGGAAGAGTAAAGTGATGGTCTTCAAGAGAAGTGAAGGCAGTGAATGTACATTGAGATTGGATGAGGAAGATATGGAGAATGTGAGTGCATTTAAGTACTTGGGTAATGTGATGAATAAGGATGGAATTTTGGAGGGTGAAGTGCTTGAAAGGGTGCAGCAGGGAACAATGGTTGCTGGTTCCTTGAAAGCAGTGATAAGAAACAGGGAAGTGAGCATGGAAATGAAAAAGCTGCTACATGACAGTATTGTGATACCAACTCTAACATATGGAAGTGAAGCTTGGACCCTGTTGGAGGAACAGAAGTCAAGAGTGAGAGCAGTGGAAGTGAGTTACTCATGTCTGAGAGGAGCATGTGGAGTCACATGGAAAGACACACTGACAAATGAGGAAGTGAAGGAGCGTTGTGGTGTGGATGTGATGGGAAGCATTAGGAGAAACACATTAAGGTGGTTTGGCCATGTGGAGAGGATGGAGAGTACGAGACTGACAAGGAGAGTGTATGTAAGGTGGAGGGGGGGAGAGGGAGGGGGAGGCCAAGGATGAGATGGAGGGATGGAGTGGAGAGGTATATGAGAGAGGAGGGTGTGAGCTGGGAGCAGGGCAGTGAAATGGTGGGGAACAGAGTGACATGGAGGCGATTTGTTTGTGGCCATCCCGTATGGGATTAAGGCATCTGGCAATAGATAGATAGACAGACAGATTTATAATTTATCATATCCTTCCTCTTTAAATTTCCCGCACTCTCATACTAATCCCTGACTGGCTATTTAAATCAAACTGAACGTGCGAGATTACCAACTGTCAGTCGTGTACTCGTGGATGCAGAAGAAGACCTTCTTGATAATCTTCAGCTGTGAAGACAGGGTCATGGAGACTTACTGAATGATTAAATATGTAATTATAATGAGATGTGCAAGAAAATACTTTCCTATACACTCGACCCTCGATTTCACGGACTAAAAGGGGAGGAGACCAGTCTGGGGATGGCAAAAGTCCGGAAATAGCAAAAGTACTCATTTGGTTTACTCACCTGGTAGGGCCACACATACCATTCCCCGGACTATTACCATACTTTGTCCAAATTCTCCAATATTGTCCGGCAATTATTCTGATATTCTAGAGCATTCTGGAATGTAGGCTACCTATACCACAAAACTAACATACACAGTACATAAAATAATAACACTGCCATAATAACAATAATAATAACGAACACAAGAGCAGTATTTTGCTAGCTACAGCCCTAAGAATGGTTGTTTAGATAGTTGTTGACGAGAATGTGAAAGGTATGACAGAAGAAGATCGGAAAGCTGAGGAAAAAAGAGGAAAATGAACAAGGACGGGAACACCACGAGGTGAACCAGCCATGCTCATCAGCTAACTGATGTAAACACACAATCGATATTGGACCGAATCGGCAATTTTAATCTTTATCACCATATAGGTTTGCACACCTAATTATTTGAAATTCAGTAAAAAAATTTGTGATTAATTTAATTATTAATAGAAAATCAGGATTCAGAGCAAAAATTTCTTAGTTAGCAGAATTGTTTTGCCTCTAGCCTAACATACTCACCCTGAAGGACTATTGTATTGCAATAAATATCGATTTACAATGCAGATACATTTTTTTGTACTCAAAATAAATATTTTTGCAAAACAGAAGTCTGCCAAGGTGTGCTGATGATCTAAAAGGGGAAATATCTGCTAACATTAGCCAACCACTGATCAGCTGACCGAGATATAAACACTAATGATCTGAAGGGGAGACATCTATGTATTTTAGCTCCGAAACCTAATTTTTTAATTGAGTTATATTAAGCACAATTTTTCTTAGCAGATTTCAGATAACAAGGAGTAGACTGTAGCACTAGTCGAACAGGGCAGTACTCACAAGGTGGATGGAGAGCTGATGACAGGGAGAGCTGGAGCTCCCGTTTCATCAGCCGTCAGGACTAGTTCCTGACCATACCCCTTTGCTGAACATTTTCAGTCTCAGTAACATGGAGAGTAGGCCAGCATGCTCTCCAATACAAGTTTCTCTAACTGTCAACACAAAACAACATGCATGCTACACACTACACTTCTTTTTCAAAACTGACAAAAATGGCGTCGAAACACCCAGCCTCGGAGTCCCCTGGGGGGTGGACCATAAATGCCCCCATCATCCGCCCCTCTCCTGGTGACAACTCTAGCAACTGCCTGGAACCACTGTCTGACTCACTCCTTCTTCATTTCTGTAACATTCGCGGCCTTTCCTCTAACTTTCGTTCTGTTGAGCACCTCCTCCCCTCCTCTAAACCTCACCTTTTCCTCTCTGAGACTCAACTGTCTGAGGCAACTGACAGCAAACCCTTTTCTGTATCCTCCTACTTTCTCTATTCTCATTTAAAAGCCAAAGGTGGCTGTTGCGTATATGTAAGCAACGATCTATCTTGCTCTCGTGTTCCTGAACTTGATTCTTCTGAATTCTCTACTCTCTCGCTTCAGCTTTCCTGTCATTCTCTGACTAAATATATCTGTGCTGTTTACTTATCTCCTAATGCTACCGACTATAAAAAATTCTTTGACTATCTTACTTCTACAATGGAACACATTCTATCCATTTCTCCTTTCTCTGAAATCTCCATTCTAGGAGATTTCAATGTTCTCCAACAACTTTGTCTCTCCTCTACTTTCACTGATCCACCTGGTGAACAAGCCTACATCTTTTCTATCCTTAATGACATACAGCAGCTTGTACAGCACCCTACCTGTATCCCTGACCACCTTGGAGAGAGTTCCAACATACCTGACCTCTTCCTAACAACTAATCCTTCTGCTTACACTGTTAATCATTTCTCTCCTTTGGGCTCCTCCGATCACAACCTTATTACCTTAACCTGTCCTATCGCTCCGGTGCAGCCTGTGGACCCTCCAAAGAAACGTTGTCTGTGGCACTTTGGAGCTGCAGATTGGGAGGCTCTCAGGCAGTACTTCTTTGATTTTCCGTTATTGCTTCCATGCCCGGGAGCCATCTGAGTGTGCCTTGCGCATTACGGAGGTTATTCTCTCGGGCATGGAAGCATACATCCCTTTCTCATATCCTTTGTCTAATGCAAGAAAGCCTTGGTTTAATCACGCTTGTTCTAATGCTGTCCGCAACAGAGAGAGGGCCTACAAAAGGTACCGGAGCCAGCCCACCCCTGAATCACATCTTTTTTATATTTCTGCTCGGAATCGTGCTAAGTCTGTTCTTCGCTCTGCTAAAAATAATTTCATCCGTGCTAAATGTTCTCAACTCTCTAACTCGAATTCTTCTCGCTCCATCTGGCACCTTGCCAAAAACCTTTCTAACAACTTTACCTCATCATCCTTCCCTCCTCTTTTCTGCTCTGATGGCTCTGTAGCTATTTCTTCCACTGATAAAGCAGATCTCTTCGCTCAGACTTTCTCCTCCAATTCCACCTTAGACGATTCCGGTGCTGTTCCTCCATCACTTCCCCCCTCTGACTTCCTCATGACTGACATTGAAATTTCTTCAGCTGATGTATTTTCTGCCATCACTGGCCTCAATACTAACAAGGCATATAGGCCAGATGGAGTCCCTCCTGTTGTCCTCAAAAACTGTGCTTCTGTGCTTACACTCTGCCTAGGTAAACTCTTTCACCTTTGTCTATCAACTTGAACCTTTCCTTCTTGCTGGAAGTTTGCTCTCATTCAGCCAGTCCCAAAGAAGGGTGGCCATTCCCAACCCTTTAACTATAGTCCAATTGCTTTAACATCCTGTGTCTCAAAAGTTTTTGAGTCAATTCTTAACAGAGAAATCTTAAAGCATCTTTCCTGTCACAACCTTCTTTCTGATCGTCAGTATGGGTTCCGCCGTCAGGGACGCTTCACTGGCAATCTTCTCACCTACCTTTCAGACTCCTGGTCATCCTCCTTTCGGGACTATGGAGAAAGCTTTGCCATT
The DNA here is from genome assembly GCA_018397915.1 of Birgus latro. Taxonomy (NCBI): domain Eukaryota; kingdom Metazoa; phylum Arthropoda; class Malacostraca; order Decapoda; family Coenobitidae; genus Birgus; species Birgus latro. The sequence continues at coordinate 51,450 of JAGKTI010000722.1, read as the reverse complement.
GCACTTGACATCTCAAAGGCTTTCGATCGAGTCTGGCATAAATCTTTAATTTCCAAACTACCCTCCAACGGTTTCTATCCTTCTGTTTGTGCCGTCATCTCTAGCTTCCTTTCTGGTCGTTCTATAGCCGCTGTTGTAGACGGCCATCGTTCTTCTCCTAGACCTATCAACAGTGGTGTTCCTCAGGGCTCTGTCCTATCACCAACTCTCTTCCTTTTATTCATCAATGACCTTCTAAGCTGTACATCTAACCCTATCCACTTATATGCTGATGATTCCACCCTTCACCTTTCCATTCGGTTCCTGCAACTTGCATCTCAGCAGTCACTACAACAAACAAGAGATGAGGCTATGGCACACCTAATGTTTGACTTGGCTCGTATCTCTGATTGGGGTAAATTTAATCTTGTTATTTTTAATGCATCAAAGACTCAGTTCTTACGCTTATCAACCCGACAAAATCTTCCTCAGGATTACCCACTAATGTTTAATAAATTCCAGCTCGGTCCTGCATTATCCTTGAACATGCTTGTGGTTTCATTCTCTAGTGATTTATCTTAGAAAGAACATATTACAGCTCTTGTGAAATCTGCTTCCAAGAGATTAGGTGTGCTAAGCCGACTCCGAACTTTCTTTACCCCTTCACAGTTGTTGACCTTGTACACGGGTTTTATTTGCCCGTGTATGGAGTACAACTCTCATGTGTGGGGAGGTTCCCCACATGCAGCTCTTCTCAATACGGTGGAGTCAAAGGCTTTTCGTCTCATTAACTCTCCTCCTCTTACTGATTCCCTTCAACCTTTGTGTCTTCGCTGCACGGTTACATCTTTATCTCCCTTCTATTGCTACTTCAACGGTCACTGTTCCTCTGAACTGTCTGCTTGCATCCCTCCACCTCTACGACGGGCACGTAGTATCCGTCTAGCAACAAACTCTCATCCCTTTTCTGTCCAACTCTCTAATGCAAGAGTTAACCAATACTCCCAGTCCTTCATTTATGCAACTGGTCAATTCTGGAACTGTCTTCCTCTGTCTGTATTTCCTGCTTCCTATAAGCTCCAGTCTTTCAAACGCAGTGTGTCCAGGCATCTCGAAAAGAATTGATCTTGAATTTGGCTCTCTTGTGTATTGTTTTTGTTTTTTCTTGGAAGGAACAGTATGCGGGCCCATGGCCTTTGGTTCTTTCTTGCTTGCATTAAAAAAAGTAAAAATAAAATAAAAATAAAAATAAAAATGAGCCACTGTGGCTAAAAGAATTAAAGTATTTTCCAATGAAGAGTGCCAATTCAGTATTCAGTCTAGCTAAGCTGATTAGGAGTGGATCCAAGTGAGTTTATCCATAAGAAAATATTTTTACAACTTGCTTATGAATTTTATTGTGTCCAAGCCTTCCGTAAATTTTACTGTGTTATGCAATAAATTATTTATAGTGGCATTTGAGAAAGGTAAGAGGCAAATGGGATATTGCCATGAGTTAGGAACTGGTGGCGTGAAGGAGGTTGGTGGCCAAGATGCGTTTCATGCGTGAATATATTTTCTTGTGTGTGTACAAATGGCCTTTATTGAGTCAAAACCTTGCCAAAACTATACTGAGTTGTGCAGCAGGCTGCTTATAGTTTTATATGAGAGAATAATGGCCAGACATCTGTGAGATTTCCCGGACTTGTACAGGCATTTGCCCGGCATTTGATAATATTGTCCGGCCTCAGCCAGAGTCAGGGAAATCCGAATTCTGGGAAATAGGGGTCCACCAAATCGAGGGTCGAATGTAGTTTCAAAAACAGTTTCGTTTAGTTGAGAAAATGACTAAGTTCAGACAGTAAGAAAGATTTATGTTTTGTTAAGAAGAAAACAGCTTAGTTCCAAGAATGTAAAAGAAATGAAATAATTTAAGAAAAAGAGAAGTAAATTGGCCTCGGAGGAAGGTAGGGTCCCAGAGGATTGAAAGCCAAGTATACATATTTCCCTGTACAAAGGAAAATGGGAAAAAGAAGTGTGTGGTAATCATAATAGCTCGATCGGTAGAGAGTTGGCTTGCAGTCCCGTGGGACCCAGGTTCGAATCCTCGCTGGTGCAGGGAACAGTTTAAGGATTTGAATTTCATTAAATCAGGCTTTACTGATCTACCAGAAGACCCGCCGACATGTCGTAAAAATGACCCCGCTAATACCAATACACCAGTCCTGTATGAGACAGCCCTAGCATGTATTCAATATGGACGGTGGGTGTTAAGCGCCGAAGTGGTGACATGTAGATTGTAGGAGGACGACTGGGCCTTGATAGCAGGCTGTGAAGCCTATGCCCAGAGTCGGACACATTAAAAAAAAGAAAAGAAAAAAAAAAGAGCATTTGTCTTCTTAGTGTAACAGGAAAAGTATACATCAGGATACTTATTGACAGAGTTAAGAGAAATAACAGAGGAATTAGTTGGAGAAGAACAGGGAGGTTAGAAGGGAAGAGGTTGTGTAGATCAGAAATTCACTCTTAGGTCATTAGTGGAAAAGTTTCTGGAGAAGGGAAAGAAGTTGGATGTGGCCTTCATGGATTTGGAGAAAGCATATGACAGGGTTGATAGACAGGGATTGTGGAAAGTATTAAGAATATATGGAGTAAATGGGAAATTGTTGAATGCCATGAAAAGTAGGTATTAGGGTGCCAAGGCTGCAGTGAGCGTGGATAGTGAAGTGAGTGAATTTTTCTATTTGAAGGTTAGATTGCAACAGGGATGTGTCATGTCTCCATGGCTGTTCAATCTGAATATGGATGAGGTTATAAAACAGATACAAGGTAGGCAGTGGATGTTGGAGCAACCCTATTGAGAAAGGGAAGTGTTTGGAAATGCTCTGTATAGTACTGTTGTTTGCAGATGATACTGCATTGTTAAATGAAGATGAAGGGGAGCTGAGGCTTAGTGAATGAGTTTGGGAGAGTGAGTAAGAAACGGAATCTAAAGGTGACTGTAGGGAAGAGTAAAGTTATGGTCTTCGACAGAAATGAAGCGACTGAATGTGCAGTAAGTTTGGATGTGGAGGAAATGGAAAATGTGAATGTGTTTAAGTACTTGGGTAGTGTGATGAGCAAGGATGGAAGCTTAGAGGGTAAAGTGCTGGAAAAGGGTACAACAAGGAAGAAAGGATGCTGGTTCTTTGAAAGTAACAATAAGAAACAGGGAAGTGAGCATGGAAGCAAAAAAGTCACTGCATGACAGTACCTGTATTGTGATACCAACTATAACATATGGAAGTGAAGCTTGGACCTTGTTGGAGGGACACAAGTCAAGAGTAAGAGCAGTGGAAATGAATAATTAAAGAGGAGCATATGGAGTCACATGGAGACAGACTGAAAAATAAGGAAGTGAAGGAGCATTTTGGTGCGGATGCGAATGTGATGGAAAGTGTTAGGAGAAATACATCGAGGTGGTTTGGCCGTATGGAGAGGATGGAGCGGGAGACTGACGAGGAGGGTGTAGGTGAGTGAGGTGGTGGAGGGAGAGGGAGGGGGAAGCCAAGGATGGGATGGAGAGATGGAGTGGAGAGGTGTATGAGAGAGGAGAGTGTGAGCAGAGAGCAGGGCAGTGAAATGGTTGAGAACAGGGAGACATGGAGGCTATTTGTTTGTGGCCACCCTTAATGAGTTTAAGGCATCTGTCAATAGGTAGACAGATAGAACCTCATTATAAATGGACCTAGGTCCTGTGCAAAGGGTCGGGCCTTTGGAATGTTTACCCCCCTTTATCTTACCGACTATGAGCTACAAAAACAAGCACCAAAGCAAGCCTGAGGACAGCAAATCACCCAGGGGGTTTAGGGTGGGTTCGTGGAATGCGGGAAGTTAGGAAGAGCAGGGGAAGTCGTTGAGGCATTCAGCAGGAGGTGGGTGGATGTGGCATGTTTGCAGGAAGTCCGGTACAGGGGTGGATCAGCCAGAAAGATTGCTGGGAAGGATTGCTACTATAAGTTGTTTTGGCAGGGGGAAATTGATGGATATGGGGATGTGGGTGTGATGGTTGCAGAGAAATTGGTGGAATATGTCATGAATGTTATGAGAGTAAGTGATAGGATATTAGCAGTGAAAATTTTGATCAGGCAGAAATTGATTTCAGTTATATCGGCATATGCTCCACAGATAGGATTGGATGACGCAGAGAAGGATAGATTTTAGGATGATTTAATACATGTAGTGAGTAGTATGGGTGATGATGAGGTAGTGGTTCTGGGAGGGGATTTAAATGGTCATGTGGTGAAGCAGCTCAAGGTTATGAAGGAGTCCATGGAGGATGTGCATATGGTGTGAGGACTGTGGAAGGGGAAAGAATACTCGAGTTTGCGGAGGCTATGGACATGATTGTGTGCAACACACATTTTAGGAAAAGAATCAGCCGGTTGATTACGTACGAGTCCGGGGGCAATAGTAGTCAGATAGATTATTTTCTGGTCAGGAGGGTTGATAGGAGATTAGTGAGGGATGTTAAAGTTATAGGAAGCGAGGAGTGTGTGCAGCAGCACAAACTGTTGATTTGTGACATGGTGTTTAAGGAACGAGTGATGAGGAGGAGGACATATGTACCTAGGAGGAAAATATGGAAACTGGGAAACCAATCAGTAAGGGATGCCTTTTATAGTGAGATGAGGAGAGTGGTGGCTGAACAGGAAGCCATAGATAGAGGCATTAATGAACAGTATAGAGCCCTTAAGAACAACCTCTTGAGAGTTACCGATGCAATATGCGGTTGGACAAGAGGCCCACCAAGACATAAAGTAACTTGGTGGTGGGATGAGGGTGTAGAAGCTGCAGTTAAGGAGAAAAGAAGGCTTTTCTAGGAATGGAAGAATGGTGGTAACAGGGAGGAGTACTTGGCTGCCAAGCGCAGGGCTAGAAGAGAGGTATACAGGGCGAAGTCTGAGTCACAGAGACTTTAACTTGATAATCTAAATCATGGAGAAAGGAGAAATATGATTTTTAGAGTGGCAAATCAGGTGAAGAGGGATAATCGGGTCATTGTAGGTGAGCAGTGTGTGAAGAATGATGATGGAAGGGTAGTGGTGAACAGTGAGGATATTAAAGATGCATGGAGAGAGCATTATAGCCGACTGTTGAATGAGGAGTTTGATTGGGATAGAGAAGGTTTGGAGCCAGCTGATCCAGTGTTTGGCCCTTGGCCTTTGATTGACGCTGCTACTGTGGGTCAGGCAATAGGCAGGATGCGGGTGGGGAAGGCGGCAGGTGTGTCTGGGTTGACTGCCGAAATGTTGAAGGCCTCAGGAGATACTGGGGTGAGGTTAGTCACTGACCTGATAAATATGATTATATATGAGTGTGTTGTCCCAGACGATTGGCTGAAAAGTGTAATTGTAAATGTGTACAAAGGAAAGGGTGATGCCCTGGAAAGGGGAAATTACAGAGGTATAAAGCTCTTAGATCAGATAATGAAAGTAATGGAGAGAGTTCTAGAAGGTATGATTAGAGAAAGAGTGAATATTGATGAGATGCAGTTTGGGTTTATGCCAGGCAGGGGGACCACTGATGCCATATTCATTGTTTGACAGCTTCAGGAAAAATATATTGGAAAGAAAAGGAAATTGTATTTTGTTTTTGTTGATTTGGAAAAGGCCTTTGACAGAGTCCCTAGAGAGGTGGTGAAGTGGGCAATGAGAAAGATAAGGTTGGAAGAATGGTTGGTTGGGATGGTTATGGCCATGTACATGGGTGCTCGCACCTAGGTAAGAGTAAATGGAGCTTTGAGTGATGAGTTTCCCGTGAATGTTGGTGTGCATCAGGGGTCAGTTTTGAGACCCTTGTTGTTTTTTATGGTGCTTGAAAAGGAGGCAGAGGAAAGATTTAAGAAGTGGAGAGATGGTATGGGGTACAATGGCTTAAGGGTAAATGCAGATAAAACAAAAGTGACGATATCTAGGGTTGGTGGTGGTACAATCAGAGGAGAGGGAGAGTGGCCATGTGCAATTTGCCACAAGGGTGTGGGAAGTAATTCCATCTTGTGTAGTGTTTGTGATAAGTGGGTGCACAAGAGATGTAGTGGTATTAGAGGTAGACTGCGAGATGATGCTGATTTCATGTGTGCGGCGTGTCGGGGAGAGCAGGTGGAGATTGTTAGGCGTGAGAGGGTTGAACTTGCAGGTGAGTCTCTTGAGTGTGTGGAGGAGTTTTGTTATCTAGGAGACATGTTATGTGCCGGAGGTGGGGCTGGAGTTAGCTCGGTTGCTAGAGTGAGAAGTGGTTGGAAGAAGTTCAGGGAGCTGTTGCCTCTCCTGACATTGAGAGGACTCTTCTTACGTGCTAAGGGGTCTTTGTATGCAGCATGTGTTAGGAGTGTGATGCTGTTTGGTAGTGAGACCTTGGCAGTAAAGGAAAAGGATATTCGCAGGTTTAAACGTACAGAAATGACAATGATTAGGTGGATGTGCAATGCGTCCCTGCATGCAAGGCCTGGGGGGGCTGGGTTTACGATGTAAGAGTTGAGAGGTAGGATGGGACTGGAGTGTATTGGTGTTGTGATGAGGAGAGGTAGGCTGAGGTGGTTTGGACATGTGGAGAGGATGGGGGATGATAATTGGGTACAGAGGGTGAGAGGTGTTAATACTGGGGGAGGGGTTGGGAGGGGTAGACCGAGAAAGACATGGGACGAGGTCATTAAGTGTGACTTAAGGGTTAAGGGACTGAACAGGGAGGCTGCCAGGGATCGAGCAGCGTGGAGAGCCGCCATTAGGTGACCAAGGCCGACACATGCAAGCATGTTGGAGCCTTCAAAAACGAAACGAAACGAAACAAACTCTTGGGGGTTGGTGGTTAGCTGTGCTGATCAGCTAACCACCAAGAGTTACCCTGCACAGTCCAGTATGTACCTCCTGAAAATTTCTGAGTCCTCATATAATGTCAAAACATTTTTTTCATACAAAAAGTTCTCATTCGGCATGCCTGAAGTTGTTGTTAAGCTAAGTTTGAAGATGAAGAATTCTTATAGCATGTTAGGACATCCTATGATGCATCATAAAGTCGTCATCTACTAACTGTAATTTTTTGCCTTAAAGATTTTTGTTGGAGGTAGGAGGTAGCAACCATCATCAACTCATTTAAAGTGCTACCTACTTCTTCCTTCACCTTTTTCATTCATTTTCTGTGTCTGTCCTTCTCTCTTCCTCTTTCCCCCATCTTTCCTGTCACTCTTTACTACTCTTCTTTCCCTTTCAAGTGGCTTTACATTGAGGGAGAAGCCTGATAGTTTCCTGTAAGCCATGAAACCATTTGCAATGCTGGGTGGTAACCATATAACCAAATCATACATGATCCTTATGTGTCTACAAGTGAGTTGGTGGATGGTTAGCACATAAAGCAACTAACTCAAAGTGAAATGGCCATCCCTTTCAGGGTTATGGCATCTGGCTATGGATAGATACTGTAGACAGACAGAAGTCTTGTGAATAGTGCTATGTCAGAACATCCACAATTAAGAGCAAAATTAAGAAATTCATAAATCTAAGTGTTCTTAATTACTAAAATTCATTGTCAGTACTGGCCCTGAGTATTTCTATTACCCCTGACCTGAAACCAATGGTGTAAGATGTTAAGGCAGCTGCCAGTGGAAACTCCATGACAGGACTGTTTATTAAGAAAATCACATGCATGGATGCAGACATGTTTTTACCACTATACAACTCCTTGGTCAGGTCCCATTTAGAATACTGCATCCAGGCCTGGGCTCCCTACACCCAAAGAGACATGACCAAGCTGGTTCTGAGTTGTCTGAGCTGCCTTATGAGGAAGGACTGTCTTGCTTTGATAATTATGACTAATATCGAGAAGCAAAGGAAAAGAGGAGACATGATCTAGGCATACAAGATACTCATAGGCACTGACATTGTAAAGGAAGGACACTATCTCCAATTTGCCATAAGACACACACACACACACACACACACACACACACACACACACACACACACACACACACACACACACACACACACACACAGAGAGAGAGAGAGAGAGAGAGAGAGAGAGCAAGGGGACACAGCCTGAAGCTTGCCAGATAAGGCATAGAACAACCAAAAAGAACAATTTGGAATGGCGTATGGAGTGATATGTTCATTGAAACTTTCATGAGACATGGTCATGGCTGGGCTGGAATTGTAGGAATCACTCTAAAAGCAGAAACGCTCATGTATGTAGTCAGCCTATGGAGAACTTGGCTGAACTTAGAGGACTATCTGATGAAGACAGATATCAGTCACCCCACAAAGAAGTAGCTGCTGCATGCATTCAGCATGACAGAAAAGACAGAGATGGACTGAAGAAGAAGGTTGATACGTGTATCCATCCTCTCAATCTGGATATGAACCCGGAACAACTGGTCAATGTAGCAAATGGCACTCTTGCTCCTATATCAGTCAATGTGGATCAGGCAGTTAGCACTGGACAGCTTCAAGTCAATGAATTTGAGAAATCCCTGCCACAAGGGTTCTGGGGTCCCATTGACAAGAAAGTAAAGCCAATGATTGTGACAAAAAAGGGAATCCGAGTTGGTCCTTTGTGTATGACAATGAATTAATATTTTCCCGAGTAATTGGATTACAAGCCAGCTTAAGTACTGATTTCAAAGATGTCCTGTCATATGAACTTGCGCCACTTCCTACAGCACTATTTGATGACTCGGGGGGAAATGCATATTTGTCAATCCAAAGCTGACCTGAAAAAATGCACTACGGTGGAAGTTTCTGAAAGGAAAGCAGAGCCAGCAGACTGCATTATTCTTGATGGATGTGCTGTACTGTGGATTGTTCCTTGGCCAACATCTAGTCCAATAAATCAGGCTGTAGTCAGTGACTATGTAAACTCCTTCAACAGTTATGTGCAGCAGAAACTGAGATTAGATGATGTCTATCTTGTCTTTGACAGATACTCTGAATTCAGCACCAAAAGTTCAACTCGGAAGGCAAGGGGCCCAGGTGGTTATAAGGTGTTCCAGTTGTCTACTGACTCTCCCCTCCTTCCTCAGAACCAAGCTTTAAATGTTCCACAGAATAAGAAGCAACTGATCAAGATCATTGTTGAAACTCTAGTTGCTGAAGGTTGCCATAACAAACTAATAGTCACAGGTCAGGATGACACCCCAAATGAGATATCCTCTGGGGGTGTAGTTATTGCCAGGGAGGATTTAAAGACTACTCATGAAGTGGCAGATGCAACTGTGGTAGCACAAGCTACTTGTGCAGCAACTGTGGAGGACAAGCATGTGGTTGTTGCAGCAGATGACACAGACATGTTATGTTGCTGTATCATTATCACAGTCACTGCAAATGCCCATGAGATTAGAATCTACACACCAAGCATGAGCCTCCATTGATATCAAAGCTACTGTTAATAACCTTGGTGACATGGCTTCAGAGATCTTGCCAGCCCATGTCTTGACAGGGTGCGACCAAGTACCAATGTGTCATTGCATCGGGAAAGGTAAAATGATGAAAACTATCAAGGCAGGCAGATGTAGCCTCAGCTTGCTTGGTGATCTGTCTGCAGACATCGTTTCGTTTCGTTTTTGAAGGCTCCAACATGCTTGCATGCATCGGCCTTGGTCACCTAATGGCGGCTCTCCACGCTGCTCGACCCCTGGCAGCCTCCCTGTTCAGTCCCTTAACCCTTAAGTCACATGCATGTTTTTAGTCAAGCCACATATTTCATGTATTCATGCTCCGATGATCCACAAGTAACATCAGTGACAGATGCCAGAGTTAGGTCGTGGATTATAAAGACTGGGAGAAAGACACTGACCAAGACATCCAAACTCTACTCACTGCCACCAACAACAGAGGCTTTCACAGAAAACATTAACCCTTTGAGATTTTTGGCCCACCGCTGATTGTGTCTGTGGCAGATTCAGCCGGGCGCACATAAAGCGTGCCATCGTGCAGCGATATTTGTACTTAATTGGCCACTGTACACTAACTTTTTACAGCAAAACCAATACCAATGTTGCAATGAACAGCATTTTTATTATGTCCAGATGTTTCGACATACAGTAAACAGAGTATGTCAGCATTTTTATTATGTCCAGATGTTTCGACATACAGTATACAGAGTATGTCGATACATCTGGACATAATAAAAATGCTGTTCGTTGCAACACTGGTATTGCTTTTCCTGTATAAGTTGCGGTTCCCTCAGAACAAGCCTGTTTCAATACTAACTTTTTATGGTAGACTAATGAATTTGGTACTGTTTTAAAGGTGATTAGTTGCTCTTTATCGTAGTATGGTTGAAAAAGGTAAATACTGTTGGAACTAGACAACCACACTCACCGGCTTCACAACGTGAACTGGCAAGGCTCCCGGTAGCATACCACAGGAACCCTCCGATGACGTCATCACTCGTGACTTAGATGTGTGCGTGCGCACACACACTAACACTCTCGTCCTCTCTTCTTAATTTGACAGAAGATTCCAAGGACGAAGCTGGATGGTCTATTTGCGTCTGATGCACACTATGTATCCAATACATAGACTTTTGTTTAATTACTATCAAGACCCAGTCTGTGACCACATACAGATATGTGATGTCTCTTAAAGTATTCTAAACTTTCTAGTCTCGGCTGACTGCTGCACGCAGTCGCTCGGTCGAAGCACCTTTCTTGGTGAGACAATCAGCCAGTTGTTGTGATATATCCACCCAGGATACCTCATCAATCTCCCCCCGCTCCAACATGTCCCGCAACACAGCAATATCAATGCGCAATCTCCTGTCTTCTACGCTCTTACAGGAGTAAAGGGCGTCCACCAGACTCTTGTTGTCGACGAAACACTTTATTTTGATCTTTCCACATCCAGAAACCTCACGCAATATGTTGGAGAGATATACAGCAGTTTCAGCACGTTCAAGCAGAACCAACGCCTCAGCAGATAAGGTAGATTTGATGACCCTCCTGATCTTCCTTGTCTGCCAAAATATAGGACATCATGCCTCACTAGCATCTCGTAGGAAGATCACAAAACTTCCCTGAGATCCATTGCCTACAAGGTTGGCAAATGAGGCATCCGAAAAGCACTCTATATGACAGTCCTCGATCGGCCCCATTCTTGGAATGTATAGCTTCATGTTGTCAGTCTTTACCCTTGAGATCACCTTACTGAGTCTAAGCAAATCCGCTACGGTAGCTCGGTTGCTATTCACGCTCAACTCACACACATCAAAGGCAATATCTGGCCGAGTGTATGTGGCAATCCAATTGAGTTGTCCAATTAATGCTCGGTACTCCTTTTTCTCAGACTCTGACAGCTCCCCTGATTTTACTGCTGCACGATGTTTACTCAGCGTGACTGGTTTCAAGGATGAAGCATACTGGAATTGGTCGAGCGTTATGCTGCCATCGATGTTGGAGATGACATTGAGACCAACGTATCTGAAGGCTTTTGATTCTGAACTGCCGATGAGGAATATTTGACTCAACCGATTTATCACTTGCTGTTCAAACTCATGTGTACCAGCCCAAAGGAAGTCGTCGACGTAGATGCATACAATGCCTTCGACTTTGCCACCATTGCTCCAAGAGAACAGCGCTGAATCCAGTGATGATACTTTAGCTCCGAGACTCAACAACTGATCTTTTAAGCGCAGATACCAATGCCTAGCAGCATCACAAAGGCCGTAAACAGTTTTCTTTAGTCTCCATAACTTACCATTTGCATATTCAGGCGAAGGACGTAAATGAACAACTCTCTCAATGTCGTTACCTTGCAGGTAGGCAGCTTTTACGTCCATAGTGTGGCAGTCCCACTGGTTGGTGGAGGCCAAAGAAAGTGCCAAACGCACTGCTTCCTTTGAACAAGTAGGCGAGTCTTTTCGGAGATCCACTGTGTCTTCCTCAAATCCTCTGGCGACTAAGCGGGCCTTAACAATAGGCTTTCCATTTTTCAGTTTTTCTGTCACAACCCATCGAACCATTATGGCACCTTGCCCAACATCATCTACTTCCTCATACACATCATTATTCTGCCAATTTGTAATTTCATTTTCCTTAGCACATAATACGGCTTCAGAGTTGAAAAGAACAAGCATTTCTGTGTCATCATTAACCACTTCCCATTCGCAAAGATCCTTCTCCAAATCTATCCAATCAGTGCTGGCATCAGAGTCCCTCTTCAAATTATAGCAGTGTTTGTACTTTCCAGTGGCTTTACCTGCCCGACTTATAATCCTTCCAGACACCAACTCTCCACTTTCTGAATGTATTCCCTTTATACGTTGACCAACAGAAACTTTGGGAAGCTGATTAATCGGAACAGAAACTGTGGGAGGCTCATCGACTGGGACCACACCATCATCCGACTCGTCATCTGGTGGATAGTCATTCAACACTTGCGTAGGATCGTCATTAGGCTTCTCCTGGACAACATTTTTCTTCTCATCACTGCTGACATCACTTTCAACTGTAGTATCTTGCTCTGGCGCTCGCGCTAGACGACATACGTGCACTCGCACGTATACACCGCCGTGTCTCACCAGAATTTGTTTCCCATCTCTGTCTATTACAATTCCAGGACCGTGCCACTCATGACTGTCATTTCTTTTGTAGAAGACTTCATCTCCATTCTGGATGTCGTTTAGGTCACTCGAACGTACGTTGTGCCGCAGAGCCCTAGCCAAGCGTTCATCTGATTCGGTCTTTATAAACTCTTGTCTAGCTAAATGAAGAACGTTCAAGTTGTCTCTCACAATTTTCGATGGTGATGAAGGTTCCAAGGCTGGAGGATCATTTGCGTACACATTAGGCAGACTAGGGTTTTGACCAAAAACAAGTTGGTTAGGAGAAAAGCCTGAGTAGTTGGTGAGAGCATTTCTTGCCGATACTGCCCATGCCAAGGCCACATCCAATTCACACTGGCTATCAGCCATTACCTTCCTAACAATGTCACCAATGACTGCATTTTGACGCTCACAGACTCCGTTGCTCCAAGGACTCTCTGCAGACGTTGTCATGATCTTGATATTGAAGGCCTCTCCCAATGCTCGCATTTCCGCATTATTGAATTCACAGCCATTGTCTGTAAGAATTTTTCTAGGTGTGCCAAACACAACAATCCAACTCCGAAATATTCCTTTGATAATGGTGGGCGCACACTTATCTGCGATTACTATCGCATTACAATACCTGGTCGCCAAATCAACAAGGACTAAGAAATAATGCTTTCCCCAAGCTTTTAAATCCATGGCTATGGCTTCATTAAACTTAGACGCCATGGGCAAACTGACTACGGGTCGGGGCTTGGCTTTCTTAAATCTGCAACAGACTGTACAAGCATCAGATACAGCCTTGACAGCTAGTTCCAGTTTTGAACTTTTAATTCCCGCATCTGTGATCAGTTTAATTAGTTTTGCCGATGTAGGGTGTCCAAATTGCCTGTGAAGCTTCAAAGCGGTTTTTTCTACGTCACCCCCACGAGTTGCCAACATGATTGTTTCACAAAATTTACGATCTAGTCATAAGGAAATTGGAAGTAAGTAATGGCCTGAAGATGAGGACTTTAAATCAATGATAGTTCCACAAATTTTGACCTGGTCAGTTCCAAGGTTAATCACCATTTTTGCTTTTTTCATGGAACGTCTACTCAACAGCAAGGGAATATTGCAGTCCACAACATCAGTCACGATGGTAGCACGCATGTTTCCAACGTAGCAGGGCAGAGTAACACGTTTGAGGGAAGAAACTGTGACACCATCAGCAAAGGTAAACACTGAGGATGACGCTTCTTCTCTTACAGCATCACGTTCATAATCAGTGAGCTCACTTAGATAGCAGTTGATCCATTCAACTCCACATGCAGTTGTAGAACACCCTGTGTCTAAAAGAGCACATCCCTTAGATTCTTCTACTAGAGTCTGTGACTTACCTCTACTAGCGGCATCATCCACATAGCCCATAAACATCGACAAATGCACTGTTTCAGAATTCTCTTCTCGACTGCCGTCGTTTTCGTATGCATCCGGACAGTCACGTGCCCAATGAAATCTAGAATCACATACAAAACACTTCGATACCTTTCCGTCAGGCCCAAGTGGGTTCTGCCTCCTGCCGGTGGATGAGCGTTGGGGAATTCTAGCAGATACAGTTGAAAATCGGCCACTACCCTGACGTCGATCACGTTTTGCACCACCCCGCAACATTCTCCGTCCTCGTCGAGTACCTCTAGCATAAAGCGTTTTGTCACCCTCAACTTCGTCACTCCAAAATACTGGTTCGTCTTTCACCTCCCTGGCAGACACCGATGCCTCGTTCTGCCTGCCAATTTCACCAGCAAAAATACGATTCAGGGCAGATTTCATATTTTCGTATGTCACCTCAGTTATCGCGGACATCACTAGTTGTCGTTCACTGTCTGAAAGTTTGCATGCAGCTAAGAGCATAAAAGCCATCACAGAATTTGGCAGTTCCATGCCCTGCTTGGTAAATTTAAAGTAAACATGCTCAAATTCAGTCACGAACTCCCGAATGTTCATATCACTGGCTCTTTTGAAGTTATACAGCTCAAAAAACGTTGCAAACTGTCGACGTCCTTTGTCCACGAGAAACAAACCATCTAATTTTTTCAGCAGGGTCTGAACACCATCCTTCTGCTTCAGAACATCTGTTTCAATCTGCGAAGACGCCACCCTCGCTCTCCCAGACAATGACAGATGTATAGCTAACGCTTGTTTTTCTGCCGCTAGGTCCGTCAGTTCGCACCAAATGCCAATATCCTTTTTCCAGCTCTCATATGTGGAATCATTTTCCAGTTTTGGAGGCCACTTGGTCGAACACGACGCCATTCTCGAACCACGCTCTGCTACCAGTGTTGGAACTAGACAACCACACTCACCAGCTTCACGATGTGAACAGGCATGGCTCCCGGTAGCATACCACAGGAACCCTCCGATGATGTCATCACTCGTGACTTAGATGTGTGCGTGCGCACACACACTAACAAATACGTTAGCTAAAAGGCCAGTAGGACGAGTAGAAGTTGGCCGAAAAGGAGAAATCGTTCACCCTTCCATAGAAAAATATTTGTAAAAAAAAAAAAAGAATTAGAGTTACATGAAATTTGATAGCACCATGTCAATCTACAGTTAATTCCCTTTCGATTGATATATAGATTATGACAATTTATGTTAGTTTCCACAGAGAAAAAATACCGATATTATTCATGGTAATAACCTATTTATTATAAATATCTATCTGATGTACTCGTCACTGTAAAAACAAATAGTTGGAAAAGGATAAACAGGATAATGTATGTGGAACAAGGCCAGAGAGAAGATTGAAAACATGCAAAAATAATACAGTATATTGTTTCGTATGACTCAAATCCGAGACATCGGAATCTCAAAGGTCGGATTTATGAAGACTCGAACACGTGTTGTCGGAGTCTCAAAATGTTAAGAGAGCTCACTATCAGTGTGCCATATGGAGAGCACCCTGCAGGATCCTCCACACGTAGATCTTTCTCAGTATGGGTGGGTGCGGGATGGGGAAATCAAGGTCTTACATCCTGTCACTTTGTCACAAATTTTCTACATCGTAAAATTATGTAACATAAATTGTGACCGAGTGATTTTGCGGGAGCAACGAATGATTCTGAAATACACGAGATTTCACTCATTCTCTCAACCGTCCGCTCGCGTACTTATATTTGCATTGAGTTGTCAAAACTTTCGTCATTCTTTCACGAGTGATTGTTTTTATGTGCAGACGGTGCATTCCTCTGAGCGATAATTTCTGAATTATCGCTTCCGCCTCCCAGGCCGTTGCCCGGCCACACCCTTTCACACGCTTCTCACGTCGGACACTCAAAACCATAGCCAGTCTGTTTCTAGTCTCGGTGTGTGCGGGTTATGCTTTACGAAAGCTCGAGTGATCACTTGTCTTAGCGATTTCAGAATCTCAGCTTGTATTGGCGTGTATTCCCGAAGCTCCCACCAGCTTGGTGATCGACTACAGCACGGTCTCACCTATACTGATCAGTATTTTCTTTTGTTTTCCTAGGCTTAAGTTTTTGGGTTATTTAGCTATTTGTCTGAGTGTTTGAGTGAGTGCATTTCCCTTTCTTTGATTTGAATTAATTCATGTAACGTAAATTTATTTTCTTGTATTCAATAAATTTACAGTTCATTTTCTTGAGCTTTGTTAAATGTAACAGTCGTGTTTAATTTCCCCACATATTTGGTACACTTTTGCTACTCCACGATAGCACAACTCCTTATATTAATCACGACTGGTACACAGGCCAGCTTTTGGCATTAATCCTTAAATCCATTGTGCTAGCTAGGAGTTTGGCTCAGCCAAGAACCTGTTTATTATTATTATTATTATTTTTTGAATGTTAAGGGGAGAAACTAACTTTCTCAGAGGCCAACGGTACAATATTACAGCCTACTTGAGCATCTAGTCTCTGCTGTGTACTGTTGAGAAAGTCTATAAATTCTCGACTCTAGAGAATTGGCGAAGTAAGCCAGCATAAAAGTGAAATCGCCACTTGATTTCACGAGTCTATTCTCTCGTAATAAATGACTCGATAGTCATTCCTAGCACACATAGCTATATATACACTGTATACTCCAATTATACAATATTACATTTTCCCCCTGACACACTTTACCAGCATCATGACTGCCTGCCCCTGACTACATCATGAAGCTTGTCTCATGCTCTTGTGCTTCAGAAACCCCTTGTTATTGTGTTGGGCTTGTGGTTGTGTTGCAGCTAATATGGCATGTACTGTACTATGTTTTGCAAGTGCCAAGGTGGGGCAATCTGCAACAATGAGCATACGTCTGGATGGATATGATGATGATGATGATGATGATGATAATGTTTAAGGAGAGGTCCAGAGTCTCATTCTTTTATTTTCCATAATGTTTTTGTGTGCGAACTTATTATGAGAAAATGCTTAAATAATGATTATAACACAAAGACTACATACATTGTGACTGATTATATACTGAATTATAAATACTTTTTACATTTCTAACTGGATGTCAACTGTTGCATTACCTGCTTATGTTATTGCAATGTGTGCCAAGTGTGTCAAATTACTGCCTTCAGGTGCTTTCTATCAGTGTGTTTGAATTGTTCCAAAGTTCACATATCATTAAATTAAGTTCTTTGCTGTAAAGATCTAATTTACACTTGTAAATATGTATGCAGTTTCGAGTATTCTGTATTAATGAATTTGTAAATAAAATTAAATATTCCTAAAAAAAATACCCGCAAATTTTTCATACTGATTTCCTGTTCAAAGATAATAAGTGATTAAATATGCTTAAGAGCAATTTATGTTCAGTGACAGCATTTTACAACAAGATCTGAGGTGTGAAATATTTTTTTTATTTATCTTCTTTACACAGTCAATTGCATAAATTCCCCAAAACTCAGAGTGAGTCAGCATGTAGAAATTGTAAATGTATGATCAGAAATTGTAAATGTATGATCAGAACAACAAAAAAACACAGAGAAAAACTTATGACCTCAGTGCCAACCATACATCAGGTTCCACCGGACTATTGCTCTCATTCAGCCAATCCCAAAGAAGGTGATCATTCCCAACCCTCTATCATCCAACTGCTTTAACATCCTGTGTCTCAAAAGTTTTTGAGTCAAGTCTTAACGGAAAAATTTTAAAGCATCTTTCCTATCACAACCTTCTTTCTGATCATCAGTATGGGTTTCATCAGGAACGCTCCACTGGCGATCTTCTCACCTACTTTTCAGACTCCTGATCATCCTCTTGGAGAAAGCTCTGCCATTGCACATGACATCTCAAAGGCTTTCAATCAAGTCTGGCATAAATTCTTAATTTCCAAACTGCCCTCTTAAGGTTTCTACTCCTCTATCTGTGCCTTCACTTATAGCTTCCGTTCTGGTCGTTCTACAGCCGCTTTTGTAGACGGCCATCGTTCTTCTCCTAGACCAATCAACAGTGGTGTTCCTCAGGACTCTGTCCTATCACCAACTCTCTTCTTTTTAATTATCAATGAGTTTCTAAGCTGTAATCTAACCCTATCAACTGGTATGCTGATGATTCCGCCCTTCGCCTTTCCATTCGGTTCCCACAACATCCATTTCACCAGTTACTTCAACAAACAAGGTATGAGGCTATGCCACACCTAATGTCTGACGGCTTGCATCTCTGATTGGGGTAAAAATAATCTTGTTTTTAATGCACTAAAGGCTCAGTTCTTACACCTATCAACCCGACAAAATCATCAACAGGCGTACCCACTAATGTTTAACCTGAGGCCGTAGACTTATAGGTACGTCGCAAAGTTTTGTCACAGCTAGACCCATCAACGTATGTGTACATCGCGCAGTTGCAAGGTTCATAATTTGCACAATTTTCAAGTTTCATGGGTGATTTTTGGTAGGCTTATGTGGGAGACCTTCCTCTATCTGCTGTCAAGCAGGGATAATGCCTGGCCCCACATGACCCCCCCTCCCCCCACACTCGGCAACTCACCTGTTTGCAGTGACCTGGCCAGTAAAGACATGTTGCCCCACGGTCTCGCCAATGACGAAATTCACGGTGAAAGTGATTCCTGAGGTGAAGGACAAAGAAATAAAGAAGCTAGAGCAAGAAACAAACAGAAGTGATGAGGTGGTAATGTTGTAAAGGAAGGTGCCATATGTGGATGTGTTTGGTGAATGAACAATGCTTCTATTGCCTCTATAATTGTGTGAAAACCAATACAGTCTTGTACTACACATAAATTCGTACCAAGTAAATAATTAAATACGTAATTCAAAGTGGCTTGAATTAATTTACCCTCCCATAGTTCGTTTTCTTTCAGGCCATATACCCTGAGTGAGAACGAAAGGTAAGGCTGACTCATCACCTGTAGCACCATTTATAACCTCAGAAGGGTGATTTCTCTATGAATTTTCGATGTTTCTCACCAAAAGCGAAGGTTTGAGCAAAAAAAAAAAAAAAATGCTCGGGACTGGGTCAGAGGTAGGAAATTGGTCGGGACGTGACGGGTTAATATCCAACTCAATCCTGCATCATCCTTGAACATGCTTGGGGTTTCATTCACTCGGGACTTATCTTGGAAAGATCACATTATATCTCTAGGAAAGTCTGCTTCCAAGAGATTAGGTGTGCTAAGCCAACTCCGTACCTTCTTTACCCCTCACTGTTGTTGACTTTATACATGGATTTTGGTCGCCCCTGTGTGGAGTACAACTCTCATGTGTGGGGAGGCTCCCCACATACAGCTCATCTCAACAGGGTGGAGTCAAAGGCTTTTCATCTCATTAACCCGCGGAGTCCCACTGACGTACGATGCACGTCGCTACTTTTTTCCGCGGACAGACCCAACGACATGCATCGTACGTCACTCACCTGCAAGGCCCACCGTGTGGACATTTTTCAACATTCGCAGGTGATTTTGGGTAGGAATATGTGGGAGACCTTCCTCTACCTACTGTCAAGCAGGGATACTGCCTGGGTCCACCTAACCCCCCCTTCCCCCCCATCCCCCCACACTGGGCAATTCACCTGTTAGCAGCAACCTCACCAGTAAAGGTATGTTGCCCCACGGTCTCTCCAATGACGAAATTCACGGTGAACATGATTCCTGAGGTGGAGGACAAAGAAACAAAGAAGCTAGAGGTAGAAACAAACAGAAGTGATAAGGTGGTAATGTCGTAAAGGAAGGTGCCATATACTGGGGTTTGGGGTGAGTGAACAATGCTTATAAACGCCTATATTACTGTGTGAAAACCAATATAGACTTGTACTACACAAAAGTTTGTACCAAATAAATGAAATAAATACGTAATTTAAAGTGGCTTGAATAAGTTAACCCTTCCATAGTTCGTTTTCTTTAGCCAGGTACCATGAAAAAGAAGGAGAACGTAAGGTTGAGTGACACCTGTATCAACATTTCTCACCAAAAGCGAAGGTTTCAGCCAAAAAACAAAAAGTCAATAATCGGTCAGGATCTGGGGGTAGGCTGGGTAAAAAACCTGTCGGGACTGGACGGATTAACTCTCCTCCTCTTACTGGCTCCCTTCAACCTCTGTCTTCACCGCACTGTTGCATCTTTATCTCTTTTTTATTGCTACTTCAATGGTCATTGCTTCTCTGAACTTTCTGCTTGCACCCCTCCACCTCTACAACAGGCACATAGCAACTGTCTAGCAACAAACTCTCATTCCTTTTCTGTCCAACTCTCTAATGCAAGAGTTAACCATTACTCCCAGTCCTTCATTTAAGCAAAAAGTCAACTCTGGAACTGTCTCCCTCTGTCAGTATTTCCTACTTCCTGTGATTTCCAGTCTTTCAAACGCAGTGTGTCCAGGCATCTCGAAATGAACGGATCTTGAATTTGGCTCTCGTATTCCCCCCCCCCCCTTGGAAGGAATGGTGTGCGGACTCCTGGCCTGTGGTTCCTTCTTCCTTGCATTAAAAAAAAAAAAAAAAGTAATCTAACCTATTTTATTCTAATCTAACCAAACTTATACTAACCTAACCCCTCCCATATATTTCATTAATCATATTAGCCTTATTTATTGATGAAACCTCTTCATCCTCAAAAATGCACTTCTCTACAATTTACAATGTCACTGAACCAATATAAAGGAAGGAAAAACTTTTTTCTAGTATTCAAGAGGTGGGCGTATCTCTCTTGGATGATTACCAAATAGCAATATAAGGATCTTGCCCAGTAATCCTTAAGGAAACATAGGACCACCTTTTAAAATTTAAAAAGCATTTTTACCTACCTCTAATTTCATTTTGTGATTTTGTAATGGTGTTCAGAAATGCATTTTTGAGTATAAAGGCAAAAATCTTTAATTTCCAAACTGCCCTCTTACAGTTTCTATCCTTCTACAGTATCTGTGCCTTCATTTATAGCTTCCTTTCTGGTTGTTCTACAGCTACTGTTGTAGATGCCCACCGTTCTTCTCCTAGATCTAGCAACAGTGGTGTTCCTCAGGGCTCTGGCCTATCACCAACACTCTTCCTTTTATTAATCAATGACCTTCTAAGCCGTACATCAAGCCCTATGCACTCATAGGCTGATGATTCCACCCTTCACTTTTCCATTCAGTTCCCACAACATCCGTCTCAGCAGTTACTTCAACAAACAATGGATGAGGCTATGACACACCTAATGTCTGACTTGGCTCGTATCTTTGACTGGGGTAGAAGTAATCTTGTTGTTTTAAATGCAACAAAGACTCAGTTCTTACACCTATCAACCCGATGAAATCATCCACAGGAGTACCCACTAATGTTTAATAATATCCAGCTCAATCCTGCATCATCCTTAACCTGCCCTGTGCCAATGACATACATGTATATCGGCCCCTATATGTGCAGATGGTGCCACTGACGTACATACATGTCTACAATTTGATATACGGTAATCCCTTTACGATCTGGATTCCTAAGTTCCAGGCATTTTGGGCTTTAGTCCCTTAGTCCAAGTCTCAGAATATTCCCTAAGATATCTGGCATGGAAGCATACATTCCTTTTTCATATCCTCTGCCTAATGCAAGAAAGCCTTGGTTTAATCACACTTGTTCTAATGCTGTCCGCAACAGAGAGAGGGCCTTTAAAAGGTACCGGAGCCAACCCACCCCTGAATCACATCTTTTTTATATTTCTGCTCGGAATCGTGCTAAGTCTGTTCTTCGCTCTGCTAAAAATAATTTCATCCGTGCTAAATGTTCCCAACTCTCCAACTCGAACTCTTCTCGCTCCTTTTGGCACCTTGCCAAAAACCTTTCTAACAACTTTACCTCATCATCCTTCCCTCCTCTTTTCTACTCTGATGGCTCTGTAGCTATTTCTTCTACTGATAAAGCAGATCTCTTCACTCAGACTTTCTCCTCCAATTCTACCTAAGATGATTCCGGTGCTGTTCCTCCATCACTTCCCCCCTCAGACTTCCTCATGACTGGCATTAAAATTTTTTCAGCTGATGTATTTTCTGCCATCACTGGCCTCAATATTAACAAGGCATATGGGCCTGATGGAGTCCCTCCAGTTGTCCTCAAAAACTGTGCTTCTGTGCTTACACCCTGCCTAGGTAAACTCTTTCGCTTTTGTCTAACAACTTGTACCTTTCCTTCTTGCAGGAAGTTTGCTCTCATTCAGCCAGTCCCAAAGAAGGGTGACCATTCCCAACCTTCTAACTATCGTCCAACTGCTTTAACATCCTGTGTCTCAAAAGTTTTCGAATCAGTTCTTAACAGAAAAATTTTAAAGCATCTTTCCTGTCACAACCTTCTTTCTGATCGTCAGTATGGGTTCCGTCAGGGATGCTCCACTGGCGATCTTCTCACCAACCTTTCAGACTCCTGGTCATCCTCCTTTCGGGACTTTGGCGAAAGCTTTGCCACTGCACTTGACATCTCAAAGGCTTTCGATCGAGTCTGGCATAAATCTTTAATTTCCAAACTGCCCTCCTACGGTTTCTATCCTTCTATCTGTTCCTTCATCTCTAGCTTCCTTTCTGGTCGTTCTGTAGCTTCTGTTGTAAACGGCCATCGTTCTTCTCCTAGACCTATCAACAGTGGTGTTCCTCAGGGCTCTGTCCTATCACCAACTCTCTTTCTTTTATTCATCAATGACCTTCTAAGCTGTACATCTAACCCTATCCACTCATATGCTGATGATTCCACCCTTCACCTTTCCATTCGGTTCCCGCAACGCCCATCTCAGCAGTTACTTCAGCAAACAAGGGATGAGGCTATGGCACACCTAATGTCTGACTTGGCTCATATCTCTGATTGGGGTAAAAATAATCTTGTTATTTTTAATGCATCAAAAGCTCAGTTCTTACACTTATCAACCCGACAAAAACTTCCTCAGGATTACCCACTAATGTTTAATAATGTCCAGCTCAGCCCTGCATCATCCTTGAACATGCTAGGGGTTTCATTCTCTCGGGATTTGTCTTGGAAAGAACATATTACATCTCTTGTGAAATCTGCTTCCAAGAGATTAGGTGTGCTGGGCCGACTCCGAACTTTCTTTACCCCTGCACAGATGTTGACCTTGTACTCGGGTTTTATTCGCCCGTGTATGGAGTACAACTCTCATGTGTGGAGAGGCTCCCCACATGCAGTTCTTCTCAATAGGGTGGAGTCAAAGGCTTTTCGTCTCATTAACTCTCCTCCTCTTACTGATTCCCTTCAACCTTTGTCTCTTTGCCGCAGTGTTGCTTCTTTATCTCTCTTCTATCGCTACTTCAATGGTCACTGTTCCTCTGAACTGTCTGCTTTCATCCCTCCACCTCTGCGATGGGCACGTAGTACCCGTCTAGCAACAAACTCTCATCCCTTTTCTGTCCAACTCTCTAATGCAAGAGTAAACCGTTATTCCCAGTCCTTCATTTATGCAACTGGTCAACTCTGGAACTGTCTCCCTCTGTCTGTATTCCCTACTTCCTATGATCTCCAATCTTTCAAACGCAGTGTGTCCAGGCATCTCGAAATGAATGGATCTTGAATTTGGCTCTCTTTGGTATTGTTTTTACTTTTTCTTGGAAGGAAGAGTATGCGGGCCCATGGCCTTTGGTTCCTTCTTCCTTGCATTAAAAAAAAAAAATAATAATCTGGTGCACCTAAAAAAATAAATGAATAAAAAAAGGCCGATATGTGTTCATGCCTACTTTAAATTTGCTGTGCAGTGACAAACAGCTGTTTTTTGGCACAGTTCCAGCAACCTCCGCTAGAGTGCCCCTGCATCCTTCCCATTTCCCGCTTACCTACTGACGTGACTGCATGCTCGTTGCCATGGCTGCCCAAGTGCTCTCTTCTGCGGTGGACAATGAATAAACTACAATACCTCGCCACTAGACCACATGGGAATTTACAATGTTGTGCAAGGTTATGAAATCAGAATTCAGAGTGCAAAGGATTAAGTGCAGAGTGGCACAAGTAAGAGCAGAATGTGCAGTGTTAAACAATTATAATTCACAGTGCAAATCAATAAGTGCAGCGCAACACTGGATTACTATACGTGCATCAAGTGCAACTTCACTACTGTCAGAGCCACAAAGGAGGCAGGTTAATCTTCGCAATGGCCACGGACGTGTTGTATGTACCCTGTACACTGCTAAATATTTTCCTTACTCACTTCTAATTTCTCATTTTCTGGTTCCTTTTCATTTATTTCATGGTTTCTATCCCTTATCTGTGTGAACAGGGTCTTAAATAGATGCTGTGCATGTCCGGTAGGGAGTTATTTCGGTGGCTTTCAAAGTTAGGCTCAGTTGGGGTCTATAAGTACCTGTCCAGGGGCATTTTTCCCAAGTCCCGAACAAGACCAAGTCTTGGACATTGCTTGGGCTCTATTATGTCGGATCTTGGAGGGATTATTGTATTTGCCAAAATTCGAATATTCAAATTAGGTGCCACAAAATCGGATGGGATATTCCCGTACCTCTCTAGGCCTTCCTATATCATCTATATACCCAACAAAAGTGTTTTTGGTTCGAATAGCACAATTACCGACGAAGAAAACGAAGATCTCCTACCTCAATTCAACAAGTGTCGGAGACGGCCAATAAAGTCTATGATTTTCAGTCACCTGGTCAGGAGAATAGACCTTAAAATCAACCTAAATGGCTTCTGTGAGTAGCTTTATGGTTGTTCACCATGTTTTCTTATCATTTCTAACCTATATGGTAAAAAAAAGAAAAAAAGTCAAAACCTGGCTGGCACCACAGCTTCATGAGGGTCCAAAGTCTGCTGCCACTCAGCAGGTTAAACATACTTGGGGTTTCATTCTTTCGGGATTTATCTTGGAAAGATCATTTTACACCTCTTGTAAAATCTGCTTCCAAGAGATTTGGTGTGCTTAGCCGAATCCGCTCCTTCTTTACCCCTGCACAGTTGTTGACTTTATTCATAGATTCTAGAGCATAACTCTCATGTGTGGGGAGGCTCCCCACATACAGCTCTTCTCAACAAGGTGGAGTCAAAGGCTTTTTATCTCATTAACTCTCCTCCTCTTACAGACTCCCTTCAACCTCTGTCTCTCCGCCTCGCAGTTGCATCTTTATCTCTTTTCTATCGCTACTTCAATGGTCACTGCTCCTCTGAACTGTCTGCCAGCATCCCTCTGCCTCTATGATGGGCACGTAGCACCCGTCTAGCAACAAACTTTCATCCCTTTTCTGCCCAACTGTCCAATGCAAGAGTTAACCGTTGCTCCCAGTCCTTCATTTATGCAACAGGTCAACTCTGGAACTGTCTCCCTCTGTCTGTATTTCGTACTTCCCATAATCTCCAGTCTTTCAAACGTTGTGTGTCCAGTGATCTCAAAATGAACGGATCCTGAATCTGGCTCTCTGTTGTATTGTTTTTGCTTTTCTCTTGGAAGGAATGGTTTGCAGGCTCCTTGCCTCTGGTTCCTTCTTCATTGCATTAAAAAAAAAGAAAAAAAAAGTGATTGGTTAGGTTAGCATAACTTAGTAGCATAAAATAGGTTAGGTTAGCATAACTTAGTAGCATAAAATAGGTTAGGTTAGCATAACTTAGGTTTTGTTAAGTTACAAACATTTGGGTTAGGTTAGGATAAATAAGCACTGATATGGGTGATTTCGTTAAAAAATGATGTTCTAAGATGACGTCCGTCTGTCTTTGCACACCACAAGACGGCATTTGTCAGTCTTCAGTGCCATTACTGACTGTAAACAAACACTACTTTTCATCACTTACAAGAAAAAATTAATTAAAAAAAAAAATGCACTCACAAAATACTCAAAGAATCCCATGAAGAGCTAAGGTAAAGAAAAGAATAGAAGAAAGCCGCAAAATAAAGTGGTCCTAAGTCTCCTTATGAAATACCTCATGCCATAAAATGCTACAGTATGTAGCTACACTGATATTATGTTGTATGCACTGATATTCATTAGTATGTGTGGGTGGAATATACCATTAAAGGTTACCAGATTTGGGTCCATTTTAAATTGGGTTTTATTTTTAAAATTTACCAATCACAAACCACAACAATGCCTGTACCCTCTCACATAATATTTCAACCATATATATATATATATATTTTTTTTTGAATCTCTGAACATGTCACAGAAAACAAAAGTTAGTAGGCCTAAGATGTGATAGCCTATAGGCTTACTGGCTGGGAAATTATGGGCCACTTTCACAGTTATCCCTAACCCATTGGGCACGAACCAATAGCACCTTTGGATTTCACAGCCACTCCTAATGGCTTTCGGGGAGCTTACTAACATGAGGATTTCTGCCTGTGCTGAAGTGGCAGGATTGGTAGTTCTGGGTGGCCAAAACATAAAGGAGTAAACTGTTAGAAGGAAGAGACACCTCCCCCAGCAGCTGCCATAAGTTGGGAATACAGTATTTAGAAACTAGAATGTATTGAATGTGGTGAATATCTTGGCTCGTAAATCCACTTCACACAAATCTTAATAGTAGCTACTGCATATCTATATGTGAAGAAATTCATCTAAAAGCAGCAAAAATAAATAATGAATATGAAGTGTCATCGGTGTGAAGGGGATAACTTAACCCTGGATAGGCAACATGCGGTAATAATTTCCCACTAACTGCTTCACTGGTTGTCAAGTGGTAATTACTGGGGCTGCGAATCTCTGCTTCCCTCTACCTTCACCCGCCCATAGACTCTCTTTGTAGGTGGTCTTATTTCTACCCCCTGCTCTAGGTGCCTTTTTTGTACCTATGGGAATTATATATGCCAAGTTACCTTTTACCAGGACAGGCAACCAGGAGTAATAATTTCCCATTGGTTGTCACAGGGTAATTGCATAGGCTGCAAATCTCTGCCTTCCTCTACCTTCACTCACCCTCGGACCCTGTTTGCAGGTGAGGGTGTCTTATTTCTACCCCAACTCTTAGGTGCTTGTGCTTGTGGGAATTATATACCCCAGGTTACCATCCAAGATACTGAGAAGCATTGCCTCCACAATACGCATGTATGTACATTTTTTTTTTTTCACTTAGAAAATGATCTGATATTCAGTTATAGGTTAAAAAGAAAGCACAACAGTTCTAAGTTTCTCCAGGATTTTTGCAACTCATTAAGTGTATAACAACTTTTTTTTTTTCCATGGGTATATCCTACATTAGGTTTCCTACAGTGTTATGATTGGTATGGCTGCCTATCCAGAGTTAAGGCAACCTCACGATACCCTCACTTGAAACACCGAAGTTGAAATGTGAAAAATGGTGAGTGTTTTAAGAAAGGCATGAGTAAACCAAATTGGGTGTGTTACTCAAATCAATAATACTGCATCAGGCATCTGATATAGAACTCTGATGAAAAGATGTATTAGATGATTCTTTTACTTCTCACTGGTTCAATTATTGTGGAGCTTCCAACAGGCTGTGAAATAAACTGCAATAAGATTCCTGCACTGATCACCATACTGTGAACATAGTCTTAGTGCCCACAGAGAGACAGTGACTATACCCTATTTGACTGAGTTATGCACCTGAGATCACCATACTGTGAACATAGTCTTAGTGCCCACAGAGAGACAGTGACTATACCCTATTTGACTGAGTTATGCACCTGAGATCTCAGAGGCAAGTAAGGGGTGTATGATTTGCAGCTGCTGATTAGCTACTGATGATGTCATCACAACAGACACCAGAAGACTGATAATATTTATCTTTAAATACTTTCCTCTTGTATTCTAGGGAATAAAATACTCAGCTGTCCATCAAAAAAACGAAGAATATATTTAATCTGTTTTTCTGTTAAACAAGATAATGGTCTGTATTCTTTAATTACTATAAATAAGCAAAGAGTACTTGTTGTGATGACTAAATGCTCACATCTATGTTGATGGCAACACATTACTGAGGTGTTCAAAATATTAGGATTTTGTTAATCTATCATTATACAGTAATCTCTCCATTATTCGGACAACTAATACTCGGATATACTCACTATTCGGATATTGTGGGCTGCCCAACCCCCAAAATGCCAAAAAATTCGGGAAAAAATAGGAAAAATTTCGATTTTTTGGGACCGCGTCAGTTTGAATTTCCCGCCCGCGCCGATCGGCTGTGCTTACGCTCGTGGCGCCTGTCTGTCGGTCGCTATTACCCACTCAGCTACTGCCTCGTGAACACCTCCGACAATGGCGGCTGAAGTGATTGCTTTTGTGGTGATACCCTACCTTCTACAGTGCTTGATACAGCTTTTCACCTTCTTCATCATGTGTGTGATGATCGTCACTAGACCACACGGGAATTTACTGTTATGTACAGTGCAGTGAAGTGATGTGATTCCAGTTATAAAAAAAAAAATGTTGTGGAAAGTGTTGGTGATAAGCACTGGTGATTCTCAAGTGGAAAGGTGTGTCAGGTGCAAGGTCTTCCTGTCAGTCTGAGATGATAGAGTGGGTTATTACCTCAGGACAGCAGCTTCTTGTTCGTAAGTACCCTAACTTCATGCCTAACCTGTTTTCATCATGCTGTAAATGTGTTAAAAAATTACCAAAAATGTTAATCATAATTTCCTGCTTGCAATTTAATTTTTTCATGCATGGTTCTTAAGTGCAACAGCTAGAAAAAAGGTGGAAGCAGTGAATTTCATGTCCGGTCCTAACCTAACCTAACCTATGCTTACCATAAAGATTTTCATGCCTAACCTGTTTTCATCATGCTGTAAATGTGTTAAAAAATTACAAAAAATATTAATCATAATTTCCTGCTTGCAATTTAATTTTTCCATGCATGGTTCTTAAGTGCAACAGCTAGAAAAAAGGTGGAAGCAGTGAATTTCATGTCTGGTCCTAACCTATGCTTACCGTAAAGATTTTCATCCCTAACCTGTTTTCATCATGCTGTAAATGTGTTAAAAAATTACCAAAAATGTTAATCATAATTTCCTGCTTGCAATTTAATTTTTCCATACATGGTTCTTAAGTAAAACAGCTAGAAAAAAGGTGGAAGCAGTGAATTTCATGTCCGGTCCTAACCTAACCTAACCTAACCTATGCTTACCATAAAGATTTTCATGCCTAACCTGTTTTCATCATGCTGTAAATGTGTTAAAAAATTACCCTAAATGTTAATCATAATTTCCTGCTTGCAATTTAATTTTTTCATGCATGGTTCTTAAGTGCAACAGCTAGGAAAAAAGTGGAAGCAGTGAATTTCATGTCTGGTCCTAACCTAACCTAACCTAACATTGTGTTAATCATAATTTCCTGCTTTTAATTTAATTCTTTCATGCATGGTTCTTAAGTGCACCAGCTAGGAAAAAGGCTGAAGCAGTGAATTTCATGTCCGGTCCTAACCTAACCTAACCTAACCTAACCTAACCTAACCTAACCTAATCTAACCTAACCATTTTTCTGGTAGCAATTTACATCATTTACCGTATTTGATGCTTTGTATCCAATAATTTAGTGCATAAAATGTGAGAAAAGATGATTTCCATGTCAGATACTTACTTCTATGCTGGCAAGTTCTGAGCACCTATGACTCACTCACCTCTAAATCATCATTTTTTGGTTAAAATTCAATAAATTCATGCTATATGTGCATTATTTATGTGAAAAGGGACCTAAATAAGTGCTATACATGTCCAGTAGGGAGGTAGGAAGGTAGTTTTCTGATTTAGGTTAGGTTAGGTTAGGGTCATGAAAAACCAGTGCTAGAGCTTCAGGACCAATATCCGGACAAAACCAATATTCGGACATGCCTTTGGCTCTATTATGTCGGATAATGGAGGGATTACTATTACAAAGTCTTTTCCAGTTTTCTTTATTCATGTGGCAATGCAAGAATAAACTGCAGGGACTGATACAGCTAATGCTACAGTGATCTATGCATAACGAGTAGCTATCCCTTGCTCGAAAATGTGTAGCAATGGAAATAACTCAGCATGGATGTTAGCTTACTAAAAACAAAGGCAGTTTGCACAATTTTCTTCAAAGGAACAAAAAGAAACATTCATTCATTCATTCATTCTATCCCTTCAATTTACTGTATGAGAGGCAAAGTTGTAGTGGAAAGTAGAGATTATAACTCTTGGATTCCAAGGAGATGAAATGGACAGCATTGGCTACAGAAAAAAGTTACAGCAAGGGAACACCTTGTTGAAGATTTAAAAATTAAAATAATGAGCAATGATGACAGCAATAATGATGAAATAATGAAACTGTAATAACTATAATAGTGGAAAGACTGATAATACCCTCCTATATAAAGCCTATCCTTAATTTTGTGATGCACTCTGCCAAGTTCAATGAGAGCTGTTTCTATGTTATTTCTCCTGCTCTCCTTTATACCTACTGTAAAACACCCTAACTTCGGACACTTTTTATGTGTTTTAGCGAATAACTCTGTGTAAAATGGTGCAATTTCATCCCTGCTGGTGTCATGTGGTAGCCAGGGACAGTACCTACTGAATCAATATAATAAAAAAAATTAGCCACAATAAACACATTTTTTTCTTTTTTTTTCTTTTTCAAGTGTTCGAAGTTAGGAACGTCATAACTTCAGACAGCTCTTCCAAATTTCAGACATCCAGGTGTTTGCCCATTAAACATGAGAAAGATAATAGCACACATCTCTGGACACACTGGCCAAACTTCGGACACTTCAGAAGGTTTTAAAAAATGTCAAAAAAAATATTGGGTACTCGTAGCCCAAGTTATACATACTGTATACTGTATAAAGAGAAACATCCAAAAATATCTTCTTTTTTGAGCTGATAATTTGAGATCACATTAAGATGCATCATATCACACTGTAGTGAGGTATTCTGGGCACAAATATAACTAAGAACTCTTCAGAAACTTTTTCAGTCAAAAAAATTATATAAAAATGCACTGCATATATTCCAAACTGTAAGGGGAACTGATCTCTTTTTCCTAAACAAAACTTCACTTAATTATCAAGTAACTACCTCACTGACTATACAAATGCACACTCAAATAACATAATCTAATGTTAAACACTTCGGACAAGTTCTAATGACACCCACACACCCACACAAATCAACAGACACACGTGCACACAGACACATGTTATGAAGGCCAGTATAAATTACTGTAACTAAATAAATAGTATCATTTTTTTCTTCAAAATAAAACTCATTACTGGTTAAGGCACCATACTGGCAATAACTTTGGTACTGGTAGTACAGACTATCTTCTTACAGGTCTGTATCAAATATTATTATCATTACTTAGGCCAAAGGTTCATATCTACATCAAAAATCATCCTTTTCTTGCGATCAAGTGTTGGTTCTGGTAACACCTTCAGTATGTCCACTTTGTCTATGTCACTGCTGCCATCAATCATTGGGTATACAAATGTGTGAGGTGTACCCTGAACGTGTTTGAGAAACCTGTCGTGTATTTCTGGTTTTACCCTAACAATGGTAGCAATATAGTGCCTGTATCTGTCTTTCCTATCAAGGGAACCCTCACAACTACCCAATTTGAGGGAACAACTTTATCCTCAATATTTGGCTAAAGTAATTTGGCTGTCCAAAGTTAGGAATTTTTTCTGAAAAATACAGATATTCATTGAAACAGTCATAGCAAGATTATGCATGTATATATTTTAAAATAGTTTACTGTACTTACAACACTTTTCCACATATAATCGTACTAATCACGTTCTTACAATTGAAACTGTTTGTTGTGTGAACAAAGTTTTGCAGGGTTAAAAAATGTCGAGTTTTTTCCCCATTTAATTCAGATTTTTTTTTCACCCACACATTTTCAAGCTAGTTTAATAGGACAAATATATAATAATCACTGAAGATTACCCTACCTACCCAGATCATTATTACAGTAAAGCCTCGATATAACGGACTTCAGTAGACCGGAATTCGCTTTTATCGGACTCGAGGAGCTACCGGACTAAACCCCTATATATCGGAAAAAGTCCGATATAGCCAGAAAGCAGTCCGGACTGCCTGACAACTTCAGCTATGTTCACCACAATAAGACAAGTAAAAGACATGTTTTTCAGTGCATAGTACAGTATTATTATACCATTTGATTAATGTAGTGAAGGTATAACACAGTACAATACTGCAATGGTGGTGAAAACTACCGATGCAATCCGGACTAATGTCTGATATATCGGAAAAAGTCCGGAATAGCAGGGGTAAGTCCGGATGTCGCTTTTATCAGAAAATCGCATATTTCGGACTGGCCTGAGCCCCAATTAGTCCGTTATAGTGAGGTCTTACTGTTGTTCTTGACGATGATGCTCCACATCCTTTTTCCCAAAAGGAGCTAAATGATCTAGTTCGCAATCTCAGCTTGTCAAAGTCCTCTGCCGAACTGTTGACATCCAGATTGAAGGAAAAAACACTCCTCTCTGACAGTGCTCGCATCACCTTCTACCGCAACAGGCATCAAGAGTGCCTCCATTTTTTCTCTGAAGAGAAGGACATGGTGTA
Organism: Birgus latro; assembly: GCA_018397915.1. Classification (NCBI taxonomy): domain Eukaryota; kingdom Metazoa; phylum Arthropoda; class Malacostraca; order Decapoda; family Coenobitidae; genus Birgus; species Birgus latro. The sequence continues at coordinate 19,017 of JAGKTI010000722.1, read as the reverse complement.
CTGTACAGATATTGCGCAGCTTCTGCACAAGCTTGGAGTGCCACAGTACGAACCCAAAGATTGGAGACTGTTCATTGACAGCAGCAAGCGATCGCTGAAATGTGTTCTGCTGCACAACGGCAACCAGTTTGCCTCTGTACCCCTCGCTCACTCGACTACACTAAAGGAGAAGTATGAAGCGGTGAAGTATGTGCTGGTGAAAATTCGTTATTAGCATGAGTGGTTTATTTGTGTTGACCTGAAGATGGTGAACTTTTTGTTGGGACAACAGTCCGGGTACACCAAGTACCCATGCTTCCTGTGCATGTGGGATAGTAGGGACACTGCTCAGCATTACGCAAAGAAGGACTGGCCTGTGCGGGAGGAATTGGTGCCTTGCAGAACAAGGAACGTCATCAACAATCCACTGGTGGACAGAGACAGGATACTTTTCCCACCGCTGCACATCAAGCTCGGTTTGATCAAGCAGTTCACCAAAGCTCTGGACAAGCATGGTTGCTGCTTCACTTACTTGTGCCAGGCTTTTCCAGGATTGACCATGGAGAAGTTGAAAGCTGGTATCTTTGATGGTCCTCAAATCCGTAAGCTCATCAGAGATCCAGAGTTTGAAAACTCAGTGAACGAAGAGGAACTGGAAGCGTACAAGGCTTTTGTTCCGATCGTGAAGAACTTTCTTGGCAACAACAAGGCCAGTAACTACGCAGAACTTGTCACCAATATGCTGACTGCTTCCAGAAACCTCAGATGCAACATGAGCATCAAAATACTGTACATTACTTATTCTCACATATGGATCGGTTTCCTGAGAATCTGGGATCAATGAGTGACGAGCAGGGGGAGAGATTCCATCAGGACATGAAAGAGATGGAGACCAGGTATCAGGGATGCTGGGATGCAGTCATGATGGCTGATTACTGCTGGACTCTGAAGAGAGAGATCCCTGCCACTGAGCATTCTAGGGTTTTGAAAAAACGGAAGTTCAAGCCCTGAATTTTGAACAATGATGATGTAACATGCAGTTTACATGTACTTACCTTTATCAATGTCTGCTATTCAATTTACAGTAATCTATTTTTGTAACATTTAATTAATAAATTGTGTTAGAAAACGATTTTTTCTCTTAAAAGCCTATTTCGGACGAGAAATATTAACAAAAATCAACCGATAATGTTACAAAAATGTAATCGATTTAGTCAGAAGATCGGATTTTTAACAAATCAACTTAGCACAAAAACCTGACCTGATCGAGAGAAACTGATATCATTTTCGGATTCAGCTGTGCAAAATTGTCCTAAATCAGTTGAAAAAACATGGACAACTTACAAATAACGTTTTTTTGTAACCCAGTGTTATGATTTAGAGGTGAGTTGGGCAAATACGTTCACCAGTTGCCTAGATAGTGAATGTATGTAAGAGACATGGTAATCACTGAAAAAATCACCTCTTTCACAGCCTGTGCACTCAAATATGGAACACAAAGCATGAAGTAAATAAAATGTAACCAGAAAAATTATAATTTAGAGGTGAGTTGGGCAAATATGTTCACCAGTTGACTAGATAGTGAACGTATGTAAGAGACATGGTAATCACTGAGAAAATCACCTCTTTCACAGCCTGTGCACTCAAATATGGGACACAAAGCATAAAGTAAATAAAATGTGACTAGAGAATGAGGATTTAGAAGTGATTATGGAAAATATTTGGCAGCTGACAGTGTGCTTACATGTCCGTGGTGGCTGTTTACCCCGCCTCTAAAGCTCTTACAGTGGTGAAAATGCTCTTGAAGCATAATCCAGTGCTGAACTGCACCTTAGCACTGTGAATTATAAATATTTAAACAAAAACTCACGGCAGTTCAGAGACAACTGTCAGAGTGGCGGGAGGGGGAGACAGTGTGAATGGAATGTAAACAAGGCCGTTCAGCGCCACACACCAAATTCAAACTCACGGGTAAAAAAAAAATCTGATTTTTTTTTTTCAAATTTTTTGGCATTTTTGGGTTTCGAACATCAGCCTACGATGTCCGAACAGTGGTGTAACTGAATAGTGGTCGTCCGGTAAGTAGAGAGATTACTTTATTTCCTAAATCTTCTTGCTGTAGCTATCACACACTTCTCAGAGAGAGAGAGAGAGAGAGAGAGAGTACATTTACCTACAGTATTTGTATTTACCTATTTGTAGTATACAGAATTGAGCTAAGCTCGTGTTGTCCTGTCTCCATATTTACATTCATCTAATCTAGTTTTAAATACATGAATGTTTTTCGCCTGCACCACTTCTTCGTCTAAGTCATTCCAAATACTTATGCTTCTGTTCGGGAAACTGAACCTTTTGAGATCATTAAGACATCTACTTTTCCTCAACTTGAAGCCATGACCTCTTGTTCTTCCATCATCCAACACAAAAAGATCCTCTCTATCCACCCTTTCGAATTCTCTTACATTTCTAAATATCTTAATCAAGTCACCTCTTTCCCTTCTCTCACGCAGTATTGGTAACTTCAGTTTTTCCAATCTCTCCTCGTAGGTGAGTTCCCTTAAACGTGGTATCATCTTCGTTGCCATCCATTAAACCCTCTCTAGTTTATCAATATGCCTATTCAAATGAGGTGACCATACAACAGTCGCATACTCCAGTCATGGTCTTATCATGGTCACTATCAACTCCCTCAACATTTCCTCTTCCATATAATTAAAAGCCACTCTCAAGTTGGTCAGTAATCTATAAGTTCCCCCAATGATTTTGTTTTATGGTCTTCTGGTGACAAGTATCTATCTATCTGTCTATTGCCAGACGCCTCAATCCCGCATGGGGTGGCCACAAACAAATCGCCTCCATGTCGCTCTGTCCCCCGCCATTTCACTACCCCACTCCCAACTCACACACCCCTATCTCATATACCTCTCCACTCCATCCCTCCATCTCATCCTCGGCCTCCTCCTCCTCCCTCTTGCCCCCTCCACCTCACTCACATACACTCTCCTCGTCAGTCTTTCACTCTCCATCCTCTCCACATGCCCAAACCACCTTAACGTGTTTCTCCTAACGCTTCCTATCGCGTCCACAACCACACAACAAACGCTCCTTCACTTCCTCATTTGTTAGTCTGTCTCTCCATGTGACTCCACATGCTCCTCTCAAATAACTCATTTCCACTGCTCTCACTCTTGACTTCTGTCCTTCCAACAGGGTCCAAGCTTCACTTCCATATGTTAGAGTTGGTATCACAATACTGTCATGTAACAACTTTTTCACTTCCATGCTCACCTCCCTGTTTCTTATCACTGCTTTCAACGAACCAGCAACCTTCCTTCCCTGCTGCACCCTTTCGAGCACTTCACCCTCCAGACTTCCATCCTTACTCATCACACTACCCAAATACTTAAACGCACTCACATTCTCCATATCCTTCCCATCCAGTAGTGTACATTCACTGGCTTCACTTCTCTCGAAGACCATCACTTTACTCTTCCCTACATTCACCATTAGATTCCATTTCTTACACACTCTCCCAAACTCATCTACCAAGCCTTGCAGCTCCCCTTCGTCTTCACTCATCAACACAGTATCATCTGCCAGTATCATCTGCAAATAACAGTACAGGGAGTTTCCAAACACTGCCCTCTCTCACTAAGGCCGCTCCAACATCCACTGCTCGACCTTGTATCTCTTTTATAATCCCATCCATGTACAGATTGAACAACCATGGAGACATGACACATCCTTGTTTCAATCCAATCTTCAAATGGAAAGATTCATTCAGTTTGCCATCCACTCGCACTGCAGCCTTAGCACCCTCACACATACTCTTCACTGCCTTCAACAACTTCCCATCCACTCCATATATTCTTAATACCTTCCACAATCCTTGTCTATCCATCCTGTCATATGCTTTCTCAAGATCCATGAAGGCTGCATACAACTTCTTGCCCTTCTCTAGAAACTTTTCCACTAAGGATCTAAGAATGAATATCTGGTCTACACAACCTCTTCCCTTCCTAAAACCTCCTTGTTCTTCTCCAACTAATTCCTCTGTAATTTCCCTAACTCTGTCAATAGGTATCCAACCATATACTTTTCCATTACACAGAGAATAATCACTCCCAAGCCTTTCTCATCCTTTCTTTTACTAATTATCTCATTGCCCATTTTATATGTCCAGTGTGGTCTTCTTTCACTTATTCCCACTGCTAATACATGACATTTCTTGGCATTAAAGTCCATTTTCCAAGTCTGGCTCCAGCTATATAGTTTGTCCAAGTCCTCTTGCAGTTCTTTACAACTATCAGTACATTTAATGTGTTTCATAATTTTAGCATCATCTGCAAACATACTCATGTAACTATTCAAACCCTCTGGCAAATCATTTACATATATCAGAAACATTTTTGGGGCCAGGACAGAGCCCTGGGGTACTCCACTAGTCACATTTCTCCATTGTGAAACCTTGTCTCTTATTACTGTTCTCATCTGCCTTCCTATCAAATAATCTCCCATCCACTTTAATAGTTTCCCATGAACCCCTCCAAAGGTCGTCAACTTCCACAACAGTCTCCTATAGGGCACCCTGTCAAATGCTTTCTTAAGATCCAGATAGACACAGTCCGCCCATCCCTCTCTCTCCTGTACGACATCTATTACCCTACTGTAGAAACTTGATGGGAAGTTGTTGAAGGCAGTGAAGAGTATGTATGAGGGTGCTAAGGCTGCAGTGTGTGTGGATGGCAAACTGAGTGAATCTTTCCTTTTGAAGGTTGGATTGAAACAAGGATGTGTCATGTCTCCATGGTTGTTCAATCTGTATATGGATGGGGTTATAAAAGAGATACAAGGTCGGGCTGTGGATGTTGGAGCGGCCCTAGTGAGAGAGGGCAGTGTTTGGAAACTCCCTGTACTGTTGTTTGCAGATGATACTGTGTTGTTGAGTGAAGACGAAGGGGAGCTGCAAGGCTTGGTAGATGAGTTTGGGAGAGTGTGTAAGAAACGGAATCTAAAGGTGAATGTGGGGAAGGGTAAAGTGATGATCTTCAAGAGAAGTGAAGCCAGTGAATGTACAGTGAGATTGGATGGGAAGGATATGGAGAATGTGAGTGAATTTAAGTTCTGGGGCAGTGTGATGAGTAAGGATGGAAGTCTGGAGGGTGAAGTGCTCAAAAAGGTGCAGCAGGGAAGGAAGGTTGCTGGTTCGTTGAAAGCAGTGATAAGAAACAGGGAGGTGAGCATGGAAGTGAAAAAGTTGTTACATGACAGTATTGTGATACCAACTCTGACATATGGAAGTGAAGCTTGGACCCTGTTGGAAGGACAGAACTCAAGAGTGAGAGCAGTGGAAATGAGTTATTTGAGAGGAGCATGTGGAGTCACATGGAGGGACAGACTAACAAATGTGGAAGTGAAGGAGCGTTGTGGTGTGGTGGAGGACGTGATGGGAAGCGTTAGGAGAAACACGTTAAGGTGGTTTGGGCATGTGGAGAGGATGGAGAGTGAAAGACTGATGAGGGGAGTGTATGTGAGTGAGGTGGAGGGGGCGAGAGGGAGGTGGAGGCCGAGGATGAGATGGAGGGATGGAGTGGAGAGGTATATGAGAGAGGGGGGTGTGAGTTGGAAGCGTGGTAGTGACATGGCAGGGGACAGAGACATGGAGGCGATTTGTTTGTGGCCACCCCGTTCGGGATCAAGGCGTCTAGCAATGGATAGATAGATAGAAACTTAATAGGTTAGTAACACATGATCTTCCTTCCCTAAAACCAAACTGTCTTGGTGTTATCACTTCATTTTCTTCTAAATACTTTATCCATCTTTTTCTAATAATTTTCTCACAGATTTTACAAACAATATTAGGAAGTGACACAGGTCTATAACTAAGTGGATCCTCCCTATCTCCTCCCTTATATATTGGCACAATAGTTGCTCTTTTCCAATCTTTAGGTAACTGTCCATTTTCAAGCAAGGTCTTGATGATGACATAAACTGGCCACATTAACTGTTCGGCACATTCCTTCAGGATCCATCCAGCCACACCATCTGGTCCCATTGCTTTTCTCACATCCAAATCCTTCATCAGCTGTAGCACCTCATTCATGTCAACTGTAATTTCGGCCATTCCCGTCAGCCTGGGTTCCATTTCAGGCTCCCTAAATTCGTCTTCCAATACATAAACTGACTGCAGCTTCTTGTTCATTATTTCACACAAGTCTTCCTCTCTTTCTTATGTTTCATCTCCATCCCTCAGTCGTATTATACTGTCCTTAACTTTCATTTTGCCATTTACAAACCTGTAAAATAGTTTTGGCTGTTCTTTACAGTTAGATGGAATATCTTTTTTGTATTTCCTTTCCTCTTCTCTCCATACCCTTACATATTCATTTGTTAGCTGCTTGTACTCCTCCCAAGCCCTTTCACTATCTTCTTCTCACTTTATTCCGAGCTTTTCTTCTTGCCTCTTGTGCCATCCTACATCTGTTGTTAAGCCATTCTTTCTTCCTTTCCATAGCTGCAGAAAATTTTGGGACATACTTAGTAACACCTGTTTTATATACTTCTGTCAAAAACTCATATTTCTCATCAACATTTGTGATCATATTCATTTTACTCCATTCTACATTTTGGAAGAAGTTCCTCAGGGAAGCAAAGTCTGCCTTCCCATAATTGTATCTATTTTCACTGTGTTTTTCATCTCTTTCTCCTTCTCTTACTCCTACCACGTCCATCTCAATTACCAGATCCATCACTTTTACCAAAGGGGAATTGGTAGGTCATGTTCCTCACATCATTTGGGTCCTTTGTGAACACTAGGTCGAGCCTGGATGGTTCATCGTCACCCCTAATTCTTGTGTTTTCTTTGATCAATTGGGTTAACATGTTCTCCATCACCAATTCCATTAATTTATTTCCCCATGCTTCCTCATTGTTCCCAGCATCCATACTTTCCCAGTCAACTTCTCTACAGTTAAAATCATTAATATTATTCTATTTCTTCATTCAGTTAACATTTTTAGCCTAATAATGGGTTCTCTTATTAACCCTAAGAGATTTCTGGGCTGAGCAGATTATATCTGTGCTAGAGTCAGCTCTCCCAAGCTGTCCATCTTCACGGTATGATATTTTTCTTTGATCACTCAGTGTTTATACATTTTTCACGCTAGAATATTGGTTCTGGTGTTATTTTAAAGCTGAATAGTTGTACTTTAACGTAGTATGTTCAAAAAAGGAAATAAAATAAAATAAAATGTCAAAATGACGAGTTCAAGTTAGGTGAAAACCAAAAATTTTATACCTTGCCATAGAAAAATATTCGGCAAAAAAAATCTTAACAAGATATGTAAATCTGGTTTAAATCTGGCACAACTACAATAAATTACCTTTACAATGACATATATATTATGGTAATTTTTGCATTTTGTTGCGCAGTAAAATGAAAAGAAAGAGATGCATAATTTTCTTTAAGTCTGGGCTGAATATTTGTTTCGCAATCTTTTTCTTTGACCGGTCAGTGCAAATACACTTTTTATGATAGGATGCTGGTTGTGGTGTTATTCTGAAGCTGAATTGTTGTACTTTATCGTAGTATGTTCCAAAAACGAACACAGATAAAACAAAAAGTCAAAGTGACGAGTTGAAGTTAGGCTAAAACCATGAATTTTATACCATGTTGCAGAAAATTATTCACCAGGAATAAAGTGATAAAGAAAGAAAGCCCTGAGTCAGACCAGCTGTGCAGTACTTGCCACACATAGAGCAACCATTCCATAACGTCAGGGTTACGATGCATAAACCCGATTTATGGTGAATATTTTACAAAAGATTCTTAAAATGACGATTAAAAGCGTCATCGGAATCTCTGAGGTTAGATTTGAAATGACGATCAAAACCGTCATCGGAATCTCAAAGGGATAACTGTTCGTTATCTTCCTTCGTCCATGCCCTAGTTTTGGGGGCATATAAAAAATTATTACATCCATTTTTTCTCCATAACTGTCCTCTATTACAACTCCCAAAAGTTCAGCCATGGTATTTTAAATTTCTATATTCTTTGCTCTTAGGTCATTATGGGTTAATATCACTATACCTCCCCCAAACTTACCTTCTCTGTCCTTCCTCCAAATCTTAAATTGTTCCATCCAAATAATTTTGTATCGACATCTCGAGGCAATTTAGTCTCTATCAAGCAAACAATTTCAGGTTTATTTTCATTTAAATAAACTCCAATTTCCCCTTCCTTAGATATTAACCCATCTACATTACTGTACAATCGCCCAAAGAAGTGATGACTCGCTTTCTTTAAGTGTCGGACAAAACTCCCTGAGTCTGGCAACGTTTATTTAGGAGACGGAAACAGTCTTTGCCTGCCCTGCAAACATTATTTATGGTGTAAAAAAAAATTAATCTTGAAAAAATACTTGTTAAGTTTAGCCTTTTTTTTGTTTTTTTTTGTTAATAGATCAATCAAAAAATAAATAAACAGTGACATCTGGCACATTTTCACGACTTATGCCAGCAGTTACCAATGAAGCGATTTTCCCGCTGAATTTAGAGATTTCAAAAGCAGTCTAGCTGGTATAAAATTATTACATTTCTCTAGCTCTTTTTTTTTTCAAGTCTTGCCCATATATTTTTTTTTTTTTTAGGTCTTGTCCATTTTTTTTTTGTTAATTTCCCTCAGTCTGGCAGATTTTTACCGCATCCGAGACTAATTTTGCGGATTTCAATTATTTTTCCTTTGGCAACAGTGCACAGCAGGCCTTCCGTCAGTCAGTACCACGACAGGGGAGGGAAAGGTTGTCTCGACCTTTATCACAGTTTCCCCCCCCCCCACTCCCCCTTATTTTTAATATAATGTTTTTGGTTTTATCTTCATTGTCGCATTCATGCTTTTGACTATCAACCTCTCCCTCTTTAGTTCTTCCATACAACTGCCCTACATGTTTTATAACATGTTGGAATTTCGTGTGAATAAAAATGACCAGTTTTCCACTAATGATTATACTGGTTTCACTAACGTCACTGAATGCCGGCAGATTAATTTGCTTCTTGATAGCAACATAAGTGGTAAGTAGTTGTTCTTGGGCACATGTATTAATCCGTCTGTCTTGGTCTTGTGCTACGAGGGGCTCCAGTAGCAAATTTCCAATGTTATACCTCTATATCGCTTATCTATCTGTTAACTGTCAAGGTGCCAGTATATCTGTCTTACTGGAATATTTGCTAAATAAAGAGCAATAATCTGCTTCCACTGACAGGCTGTAGTTTCTTGTTGATCAATCTTGCTTTCAGCACTTACGGGTTTACCCGCGTGAATATCACCCCCCATAGAGAACTAAATATGGATAATAATATATCTTTAGATGTTTATTTTTCTGATTTGATAACACTAATGATTTCGAAATTACGATTATCTGCGGGTTTTATTTTATGGGACATACAAGTAATCCCTCTACTATCCGGACGTCCACTAACCGGACACCCCACTATTCGGACATAGTGGGCTGATGGCCGAAACCCCCAAATTGAAAAAAAAAAAAAAAAAAAATCCAATTTTTCCCGACCGCGTCAGTTTGAATTTCCCGCTCGCACCGACTAGCTCCCTTCCCACTCAATCTCCCTCCTACTAGTTTTGTCTTAACTCCCGTGAACAGTGGATGGCTGTCCACTCGTTTGTGGTATTTTCGTTCTTGTTTAAATAATCAAAAGTCACAGTGCTAAGGATTAAGTGTAGTTAAACACTGGATTACTGGACATGCTTCAAGAGCAATTATGACCACTGTAAAAACCTTAGAGATGAGGGTAAACAACAATCATGGACTGTAAGGAAACATTGTCAACTGCTAAATATTTTCCATAATCACTTCTAAATCCTCATTCTCTGGTTACATTTTATTTACTTCATGCTTTGTGTCCCATATTTGAGTGCATAGGCTGTGAAAAGGTGATTTTCTCAGTAATAATCATGTCTCTTCCTTACGTTCATTATGTAGCCAGCTAGCGAACACCCCTGCCTTACTCACCTCAAAATCATCATTTTGGGGTTAAAATTCGAATTAATTCATGCTTTGTGCCAATTATTTATGTGTATGGGGTCTTAATTAAGTGCTATACATGTCCGGTAGGGAGGTAGGTAGGTGGTTTTCTGATTTAGGTTAGGTTAGGTTAGGGTCAAGAATGACTGGTGCTGTTGGTGAACAGTGAACACCTTTGCCATACCTAACTCTTTTTCTGGTAACAATTTATTTATTTGATGCTTTGTATCCCATATTTTAGTGCATAAGATGTGAGAAATGATGATTTTCATAGTGACTGCCACGTCCAATACTTACTTACACTAAGCTGCCAACTCGTGAACACCCCTGCCTTACTCACCTCAAATTCATCATTTTGGGGTTGAAATTCGATTAATTCATGCTTTGTGCCAATTATTTATGTGAATGGGGTCTTAAGTGCTATGCATGTCCGGTAGGGAGGTAGGTAGGTGTTTTTCTGATTTAGGTTAGGTTAGGTTAGGGTCAAGAATGACCGGTGTTGTTGGTGAACAGTGAACACCTTTGCCATACCTAACTCTTTTTCTGGTAACAATTTATTTATTTGATGCTTTGTATCCCAAATTTTAGTGCATAAGATGTGAGAAATGATGATTTTCATAGTGACTGCCACGTCCGATATTTATTTACACTGAGCTACCAGCTCATGAACATCTATGCCTAACTTACCCCAAGGGCCAAACACTGGATCTGCTGGCTCCAAACCTTCCCTGTCCCAGTCAAACTCCTCATTCAACAACCGGCTATAATGCTCTCTCCATGCATCTTTAATATCCCCACTGTTCACCACTATCCTTTCTTCATCATTCTTCACACACTGCTCACCTACAATATCCCGATTATCCCTCATCACCTGATTTGCCATCCTAAAAATCGTATTTTTCCTTTCCCCATGATTTAGATTATCAAGTAAAAGTCTCTGTGACTCAGACTTTGCCTGTATACCTCTCTTTTAGCCCTACGCTTGGCAGCCAAGTACTCCTCCCTGTTACCACCCTTCTTCCATTCCCGGAAAAGCCTTCTTTTCTCCTTAACTGCGGCTTCTACACCCTCATCCCACCACCAGGTTACTTTATGTCTTGGTGGGCCTCTTGTCTAACAGCATATTGCATCGGTAACTCTCAAGAGGTTGTTCTTAAGGGCTCTATACTGTTCATTAACGCCTCTATCTACGGCTTCCTGTTCAGCCACCACTCTCCTCATCTCACTACAAAAGGCATCCCTTACTGATTGGTTTCCCAGCTTCCAATATTTTCCTCCTAGGTACATATGTCCTCCTTCTCATCACTCGTTCCTTAAGCACCATGTCACAAATCAACAGTTTGTGCTGCTGCACACACTCCTCGCTTCCTATAACTTTAACATCCCTCACTAATCTCCTATCAACCCTCCTGACCAGAAAATAATCTACCTGACTACTATTTCCCCCCGACTCATATGTAATCAACCGGCTGATTCTTTTCCTAAAATGTGTGTTGCACACAATCATGTCCATAGCCTCCCCAAACTCAAGTATTCTTTCCCCTTCCGCATTCCTCAAACCATATGCACATCCTCCATGGACTCCTTCATAACCTTGAGCTGCTTCACCAATATGACCACTTAAATCCCCTCCCAGAACTACTACCTCATCATCACCCAAACCACTCACTACACGTATTAAATCATCCCAAAACCTATCCTTCTCTGCGTCATCCAATCCTACCTGTGGAGCATATGCCGATATAACTGAAATCAATTTCTGCCCGATCAAAATTTTCACCACTACTATCCTATCACTTACTCTCATAACATTCATGACATATTCCACCCATTTCTCTGCAACCAACACACCCACACCCCCATATCCGTCAGTTCCCCCCTGCCAAAACAACTTATAGTAGCAATCCTTCCTAACAGTCTTTCTGGCTGATCCACCCCTGTACCGGACTTCCTGCAAACATGCCACATCCACCCACCTCCTACTGAATGCCTCAACGACTTCCCCTGCTCTTCCTCTCAAACTTCCCACATTCCACGAACCCACCCTAAACCCCCTGGGTGATTTGCTGTCCTCAGGCTTGCTTTGGTGCTTGTTTTTGTAGTTCATAGTCGGTAAGATAAAGGGGGGTAAACATTCCAAAGGCCCGACCCATTGCACAGACCCAGGTCCAGGCAATGGATCTGGGACCCCTAGCCCACCAGCTTACCAGTGGCTGTGGTACTGGCCTCGGGGCACCCTGCCAGGACAGCTGCAGGGACACCCTCCATGCGTGGCTTGGTACTGCAACTGCCCCGCCATTATACACCCACTGATAGGGCAGCCTCCTGGGGTGCTACTCCCAGGTTCGGGCCCCTCTCTATTGAGCGGAAGCAGCAGCCTGGGAACCGCAATGCCCTGTACCCTCTAGCACAGGTTTGAGCCCCATCTCGCCCTGGACCCATGATCTATGCCGGCGGAACCCTAGTCAAGCCTCCCCCCGAAGTCCGCCACTAGGTAGCGGGGGCAAAGTTTTCTGGCCGCATGCCCTTGCTGGCGTCAACCCCTGTAACGTAGTGGGATACGTTGTGTAACATGTAAAGCGCATGTGGTGTAGTGCATAGGATAGTTAGAGGAAATGTTTGGGAGAGTATGCTTGTCTACTCTCCATGTTACTGTCACACTGAAAAGGTCAGCAAAGGGGGATGGTTAGGTAGCTAGTGAAACAGGAGCTCCAGCTCTCCCTATCACCAGTATTCCCATTCCCCTCGGGAGTACTACCCTGTTCGGCCCGTGCTACAGCCTCCTCCTACAAACAATAATGTATTCCATTCACCTATTCATAGCTGTCAGCCTTGAACAATGCTTTACTGTACCGGTGTCAGTGACGTTGAGTTAGGGAGGTATAAAAAAAACTGTGAACAATTATGGGAAGGGAACGAAGGCCACTGGTATGTTTACACGACCCTACTCTATTATCCCATGCAGCCAGGCGCCGCTTCATCTCAGATGTTTTCGCCAACATGTTTAAATGCTAATGTAACATGAACCCTAATTTTTTTCTTCCACGAATCATAGCAAATCACAAGTGGGTTTAGGGGAAAAAAAAAAAAAAAACACAGGTGCACCAGATGAGTCTTATCACATCTGTAAGAAAAAGAAAGTGATTTTAGAACTTAGAAAAAATGGTTCCGAGGCCTGCCACGGGAGCGTGCAAATTTCTGAACTCACGGCCATTGAGGGGGCTAAACATATGCTTTACTGTAAGCAGTAAAAGCATCTTACCAAATCAGTTCATCCTGATATTCTGTTATATTTTTCTGATTATTTGTGGGCTGGCAAATAAACACTTCTTGTTAAATCTGTTTCCCCATTGTTTTCAGCTGTTCTGGTGTGACAGCTTTTGTTGTTCGTCAACGTAATGGCGAAAGGTGCTGTTTTGATCTAATTGTTTAACTAAACCTGGCCTAACCTAGCTTAACTGCACCTAATAATGTAACCTAACCTAACCTCCAGTTGGGAAGTTGGGAAACAAAATCCATGTTTGAGTACGCTGCGTTTCTTCCTTTGCGCTGGAAACAATCATAGGTACAGCTTATCAAACGTGACGATAACAACAGGGAGGAAATTTTTCAGCATGAAAAAGTAATTTACCAAACTGAAAATAGAAAAAGACAGAAACAAGCAAGAGGCATATGCGAAGATTTGGTAAGGTCTCTCTGCTATGTAAAGTATACATTTACCGATAAATAAATCGGTCTAACAGTACAGTAAGACCTCACTATAACGGACTAATTGGGGCTCAGGCCAGTCCGAAATATGCGATTTTCCGATAAAAGTGACATCCGGACTTACCCCTGCTAATCCGGACTTTTTCCCATATATCAGACATTAGTCCGGATTGCATCAGTGGTTTTCACCACCATTACAGTATTGTACTGTGTTATACCTTCACTACATTAATCAAATGGTATAATAATACTGTACTGTACACTGAAAAACATGTCTTTTACTTGTCTTATTGTGGTGAACATAGCTGAAGATGTCAGGCAGTCCAGACTGCTTTCTGGCTATGTCGGACTTTTTCCGATATACAGTATAGGAGTTTAGTCCGGTAGCTCCTCGAGTCCGATAAAAGTGAATTCTGGTCTACTGAAGTCCGTTATATCGAGGTTTTACTGTACTTGTTTTCTTTGTTTCGGACAGATTAATCGTGATTTCGGACTATTCAGCCACCCCTTCACACCATACTGTATAGCCCGGATAATCGGGCTATCTCTTTATTTATATACTGTCCCCTTATTACCCCTGTAATAACCGAAATGAAACTTGACAAATTAATCACTGGTATGACCGAGGTTCAATCTCAGGGCCTCGTATGCTCCACACATGTACACATTACCACTGAGCCAAACAGAGGACCCCCCCCTCTTTGCCTCTGGGCAATGCTGGCATTTATAGACCTCATTACACCCTTCTTTCCCCCCCTTGGTGATTGAATTTGGCTCTCTTTTGTACTGTTTTTGTTTTTTCTTGGAAGGAACAGTATGCAGGCCTGTGGCCTTTGGTTCCTTCTTCCATGCATAAAAAAAAAAAAAAAAAAAAAAAAATTTGGTGAGTTTCGAACACACAAGGTAGTGTAGCATCAGAGGCCACCATTAAGGAGGCTGTGGACCCCACCGAACAGCACTTCCCCGGGATGTAAGGACAAAGACGTTGATGGCTAACCAAGGAACAACATCAAATTACCAACCAAGCCTCTCCTCACATCCCACACCACTGCCAACCAATGTTATAACCAAAATGAAACTTAACAAATTAATCACTGCTCTGACCGAAATTTGATCTCAGGCCGTTGTACCACATCCACAAACATTACCACTGAGCCAAACAGAGGATCCCCACTTTGCCTCTGGGCAACATGGGCATTTATAGACCCCATTATACCCCTCTACTGCCCTCTTTCTTATTATGAGCAGTAAATCACTTCTTTATTTAGGCTACATTGAAAAGTGTGACTGTAAATATTACGACTAAATTAAGATGGGTGCGGGCAGTCTGCACTTATTTCAACAGCATGTGTACACTACTTACATACATAAACCCACATGGCTACCACACACACCAAGAGTACTCAGTATACCTTACTCTCACCTCGCTTCTTTCAACCTTCAGTTCTTTTTCTTTTCTCATTTCCCACTCACCCATTTATTATTTTGAACCTTCAAAGTTTTCATTAAGACTTTATTAAGCTGCAAAACAGCGTCAAGGTCATAACATTCTTTCACACAAAATCTGGCAAGACAATGAACAAAATCTTCAGTACAAGTTATTTTAATGTTTCTTCCATCCATATCCGATACCCCCATATTGATAGTAAATATCGGTATCGGTTTGGAATCGGACAAAATGCAAATATTGGCGATATAGCAGTCTGGTGAACTGTATCAGTATTAGCACTAGGTCATACCACACAAACTCTTCTAATCATCCCCGGACCCAAGAATCTTCCTGTATCCTAGATGTGGCACTCACCAGATTGTGCATTGGACATGATGGCCTGGCTTCTCATCTCCACTGCTTCAGACTTGTCCCAGGCCCTTACTGCCAGTGGTGCAGACACTAAGAGGAGACCATAACCCTCTTCATACTGCACTGCCCCTATTCGTATTCCATCTGCACCATCTTGAGAGATCATCTAGTTGCCAAGCGAGTCACAGACCTCTCCATCCTAGACACGGCAGGCTTGAGCCTACAATATCAAGTCCTTCACCAAATGAGTGTCTTTCTCAGGAGATCTGGACTACCACACTGTCTCTACCCTGAGAGTTCTCTTCGTGAGCTTTTGGGAGAGCTCCTCCTGGCCTCCAGCCAGTGACAGACCTTCAACCAACACCTAAATTCCAATACGTTGCCTTGTATTCAGGTAGGTAGATCATAGTCTCTCAAAAATGTATAAACGAGCTATTTTCTTTACGAGGTGCATTCCAGTAATTATCTCAACAATATTACATTTTCTTATTGCTTTTCTTTCCTTTACAGGTGGCTTTACATTGAGTTATGAGCCAAATGGTTTCCTGTAAGCCAAGAAACCAATTACAGCACTGGGTGGTAACCATATAATCAAACCATACATGCTTACTACGCGTCAACAATTGGGTTGGCAGAGGGTTAGTGCCCCTCCCCATAAAATAAATAACTCAAAAGTCAAATGCCCACCCCTAATGGGATTAAGGGGTCTGGCAACAGATAGACAGATAGAAAATTGCGTCAGGTACCAACATCTGATTTCAAATCATCGATAAAAATATGCAATGGACAACAATCCTCTTATGTTAGTCAATTCAGGTCCATCTGTTGGGAAGCCCCAACTGTCCCTAAGAAAGTTCCAATAACTGTTACAGCCCTCAAAAGGCTGGTTGGGGGCAACTGTGGAAACTAAAGCATGGGTTCAGAGTGGCGTTGGCTGTTGGGGACAACTATGAAAACGGACCTAAATCCCCCAATTCTGTAGACTTTCGGAACTATACACTGACCAAAAAATTCAATGTGTTTTAAGAGTGCACTAGCAAAATAACAGCAATAACAGATAAAAATGAATAATAATATGTTAAAAATATGATTTACTTTACACAGCATTAGCATATTACTAAATCAGTTCCTCATGATGGTCT
Source organism: Birgus latro (assembly GCA_018397915.1). Classification (NCBI taxonomy): domain Eukaryota; kingdom Metazoa; phylum Arthropoda; class Malacostraca; order Decapoda; family Coenobitidae; genus Birgus; species Birgus latro. The sequence goes on along the minus strand of JAGKTI010000722.1, from coordinate 2,350 downwards.
TTTATATTTTTCTGGCTATTTTTGGGGTGGTAAATTAACGTTTCACATTAAATTTCTTTTCCTATTGTTTTTAGGCATGTTTCCGCTGTAATGCTTCCTGACTGTAACAGCGGACACTTTAAACATACGTCCCCATTGCCTTTTAGTACCAGTACCTCTACCTAACTGTAGGTTTTAGCCTAACAATTTACCCAAACCTGACTCAACCTAAGTTTTAGCAAGTTTACCCACCATTATAAACCTCAGTGAGGCATCAGGAACATGATGATAAGAACAAGGGGGAAAAAATTCACCAGAAAACAATTGTTTACCACCATGAAAGGAGAAAAAAAATACAGAAACCAAAGTGGAGTAATAGCAGTTGAACTGGTAGGGTCAATATGTTGCTAAAAGTAAAACATACATCTATCAATAATAATGATATCATTAATAATAAATAAGGACTGCTTATAACCAAAAATGGTCGAGCTGAAAACTACAGGTAGACAGTTTGGTGGGTATTTCACCTACCTCACAACTACGGTCCGGTACTTGCTCGACGGATAGTTGCTATAAACCACCTTCTTTGTTGTATAAGTACTCTGTAAACCTTTACAACAATAAATATTTCAATTAATCAATCATCTTTATTATCTCTACTGTCTTTTTCTTAAAAGATCCATAAGGTTGTGACACCAGCGTACGACGAAAAGTAACAAACACAAGCCTCTTTTTAATACTATACTTACTAATGCCTCCTCCGCATCCAAGTCCTCTAGCCAGATACTTCTGCCACCATGGCAATTCCTGCTGCTGTGCTGTGGTTGACATGCTGACTGGTTTTACAGAATAAATAAGCTACTAAATCCACACTGCCCTACAGCCCACCAGATTCGTCGATGCAGTGACAGCTGACAACACAATGGCCGAAGAGTAACACGACTGAATTTACAGGATCACATATTAGTCTAATCTTAACAACATTATCTTTCTATTCCTTGAACAGGTACATACTAAAATTTCATATGTGTAGTTTGCTACATTCAACATTCAATACGAGCTAGAAATAGACTTCAAAGGTGTAAATTATTTACCCCCCCTTTCCCTCCTTAACTAGTACAGGTCAATTTTTGCAAATTGCCAATAAACCCCCAGGTTGTACAGTATATTTTTCTGTTAGTTTCTGACGAGATTTGGGTGGTAATATCCATGAACCGCATATTGGCAACTTGTAGAATAATACCCTAGTACGTCACATTAGTTAATTTAGTAGGTTGTTGCAAAAAGTAATGTATTCCTAGCGAATCTAAATATTACTCTTAGAGAAAAAAAAAATTGAAAATCAAACCCATAGTAACTGAAATACAGGAGTTAGGGGTAAGGGCTGGAGACGACACCGACACCGTTGCAGACGACGCCGACACCCAAAGCCCCCAAAGGACTACCGGGGGTCCGCAGCCTACACCGAGCGGCTCGGAGCAGGAACGATTCACCTGTAACCCTCCCCGGCGCCCCTCTTGCTCCCAGCCGACGTCCCGGGAAGGCAACAGTCAACGGCGCCTAGTCTCCAACCGAAATTCCACTCGCCAGGTAAGGGGTGGAGTCACGCAACGCCGGGTATCTGCCATTGTCCTATTGTCCATACCGGGAATGGGGCAGAACCCGCCACAGTCTGTTCCCCAGTTGCCATCCCACTGCAGGGCCGCGATACAGGCCGTAAATAGTATCGGTCGGGTGGGACAGCCAGAAGCCGTCCGTGACCTGCAGTTGATCCCCCCAGAGTAGCGCCACATCACCGGCCACCAGTCATGCTGGGTACAAGGCAGGACAGGCCAGCGTCCGTCCCTCTGCTACTTTCTTCCACAGCCCTATGGTACCAGCCACTAGTCGTACAGTTGCCGCTGTCTCCTGTAGGACCGCGACGTCGGCCTCTAGCCACGTCGGGCACGAGGCAGAGCAGGCCATAGTCTGCTCCTCCCGTCCGGGAGATTCTCTTTCCCTTCACGGTGACAGGGTAAAGCGAGCTGTGACCAGAGTTGCCAGGTTGGCGGATTTCCCGCCAAATGGGCGGTATTTAATTGAGGTTGGCGGGTAAAATTTAACATTGGCGGTTGGGCGGTTTTTTTAGGCGGGTTTACATCTTAACTGGCGGGTTTTCGGCGGCTTCAGCTAGAGAGGGCATTTGCTAAATTAACCTTACTGTAACTCTCGTCTCTTAGCAAAAACGAGGGTGACCGAGGAGGTCAAGAGGGCAGGTGGTGGGTGGAACAGACCAAACCATTAGCACCTGGCCCAGCCCTCCCTTGGGATAACTCCCCTAATCCACATTCAAACACAGGTCACAGGGCCTGGGGGACATGTATGCCTATCT
>JAGKTI010000721.1:106966-116986 GCA_018397915.1 Birgus latro | reverse complement strand
CCAATGATACAAGTTAGTACTACAGTGCAGTATATTTAGTCAACTTCAAAATCCAAAATTAAGTGAAGGAGGAAAACAAAAAGAAAGAGGATGATAAGCTACCAATTTCTAGTTTCATGGATGATATGATGTGATTTGAGTATAGCTGTGAGGTGGTGCTGCAGGACGGAGGGGGGGGGGGGGGAAGAAAATACACAAGCTACTGTGTCCTAATTTCATTTATGGACATTGTTAGTTTGTTGGCAGATGATTTTTTTTTTTGACGGGGTGTGGAGTGTGTGTGTGTGTGGGGGGGAGGGGGGGATACTGATGCAAACTACTCAAAAATCATCAAACAGCTGCAATCAAAACTATGGGAAAGATAAGTTTCAAATCTTTCAAAGGCTCCCACAGGGCATAACCTATAATACTTCATAATTCAGACCTAACCCTAGATTTCCATGCTCTGCTCACAGCCCTCTTTGCTGGGAGTTCCAACATTCCTGTGTAGAAGGGGACTGGACAGAATTGAAAATAAGAAAAAAAATACAAATAATAATAATAAACACTGTTACAGCTCCACAGCACTCTTCAAAAGCATCAAAATCACGTAAAGAAAAAAAGAAAGAAAGAAAGAAAATAAAAAGAACTGCATTTTTCAAAAAATTATCATCTTATTTACTAAATCAATCCGAGTTGTGATTGTGATGTACTGATACCTACAAAGACTTTAGTTTACACTGTACTTCATCTTGTGAAAACCAGTAAGGAGCTGTGAATCTGAGCAAGCTGAAATTTCATTAAAAAAAAATAATGGCAAAGTCCAATTCCTCCAAAAAATCAAAGTGCACAAGGCAAACAATGGTTCCAGTACTGGTATCACTGTACAATCACGGCTTGAGTACAATTTCTCACATACTGTACTGTGCTACATATTTTTTTTTTTATTAAACAATTGGAAAGTATTTCAATCTACAGACACAAGCAGCAATAAGTCTGCCATGGCTAGAAGCAGGTGTCAGCTCTTCTCATATCCTAAGGGAATTTTACTACCACAGAAGCCCTCTCACGTGACTTCAGAGATGGACTCCCATGGGAGATGTATGCTGATGATTTGGTGTTGATTGTGGAGAATGAAAAGGAGGCGGAGGAAAGATTTACGAAGTAGAGAGATGGTATGGGGTACAAGGGCTTAAGGGTAAATGCAGATAAAACAAAAGTGATGATATCCAGGGTTGGTGGCGGTACAATCAGAGAAGAGAGAGAGTGGCCATGTGCAGTTTGCCACAAGGGTGTGGGAAGCAATTCCATCTTGTGTAGTGTTTGTGATAAGTGGGTGCACAAGAGATGTAGTGGTAGAGGTAGACTGCGAGATGATGCTGATTTCATGTGTGCGGCGTGTCGGGGAGAGCAGGTGGAGATTGTTAGGCGTGAGAGGGTTGAACTTGCAGGTGAGTCTCTTGAGTGTGTGGAGGAGTTTCGTTATTTGGGAGACATGTGCCGGAGGTGGGGCTGGAGTTAGCTCGGTTGCTAGGGTGAGAAGTGGTTGGAAGAAGTTCAGGGAGCTGTTGCCTCTCCTGACATTGAGAGGACTCTCCTTACGTGCTAAGGGGTCTTTGTATGCAGCATGTGTTAGGAGTGTGATGCTGTNTGGTAGTGAGACCTGGGCAGTAAAGGAAGAGGATATTCGCAGGTTTAAACGTACAGAAATGACAATGATTAGGTGGATGTGCAGTGCGTCCCTGCGTGCAAGGCCTGGGGGGGCAGGGTTTACGATGGAAGAGTTGAGAGGTAGGATGGGACTGGAGTATATTGGTGTTGTGATGAGGAGACGTAGGCTGAGGTGGTTTGGACATGTGGAGAGGATGGGGGATGATAATTGGGTACAAAGGGTGAGAGGTGTTAATATTGGGGGAGGGGTTGGGAGGGGTACACCGAGAAAGACATGGGATGAGGTCATTAAGTGTGACTTAAGGGTTAAGGGACTGAACAGGGAGGCTGCCAGGGATCGAGCAGCGTGGAGAGCCGCCATTAGGTGACCAAGGCCGACGCATGCAAGCATGTTGGAGCCTTCCAAAACGAAACGAAACAAAACGAAGAACTGACACTCACTCTGGATTTTTTTTCTTTTACTTGTTTAATGCCACAATCATGTACACAAAAAACTGAAGTGTTATTTTTGTGAAAAAGCTAATGTCACAACAAATAATCATGTTCAACAAAATTCCAGAAGTCAATTTAAAATACTGCCACTTACAGCTACAGTACTTCCATGAGGAATATCTACCACTACCAATATTTTCACAACTTTAGTCTTGAAAGTCTAGAAAAATGGGTTAAAGGCAATAAAACCAGATGAATGGCAGTTGTTGCGGAGGAAAACCTCAAAATGTGGAAATACAATTCAACTTTTCAAAATCTGAGATTACACACACAAAAAAGTAAAGTTTTATAGCTTTCCAAGGTTAGACACAAAGAATGCCCAGTTTAGAACCAAGCAATGTGGCTTTCTCAGACAAGGTAGATCCCAATGGCTTTGATTTTTGCAAAGGCCATAAATGACCCTCTGATTAACGCTATGGTTAAGGTCAGAGAAGACATTTAGAATCAAAGGATGTCAAGGTCAGGACAGTAGGATGTCAAGGTTAAGACAGAAGGATGCCACAGTTAAAATCAAAAGATGCCCAGATTAGGATCAAAGAATGCCAAGGATAGGATCAAAGAATGTCATGGTTAGGATCTGAAAATGCCAAGGTCAGAATCAAAGAATGCCAAAGGTAGAACCAAAGAATGCCAAGGTTAGGACATAAGGATGCCTAGGCTGGACCTGGAGAACATCACAGTAGGGTACCGTATAGACTTAAGGATGCTAAGGTCAGAACCAAGAGATGTCAACTAAAGGATGCTCAGGTCAGGACTAAGAGGTGTAAAGGTTAGAATTAATGTACAACATCTCCATTCCGAAAAGCCTGATTCCAATGGCTTCATGGGAAATGGAATATTTTGGAAAGGGATTCATGGTAATAACTATAGGAAAATCAAGTAATAAATGGTCTACAGCACAGTGAACTGTAAAAATGAAGCAGCCTGCATTAATAATTGATCATCTGTTCATACACAGTACAGTAGCTATATTTTTTTTCAACAAAATAAACCAAACCAAACATTATCTAACCTAACCTAACCAAACTTTACCGTACCGTACCTAACTAGGGACTCCTACATTAATGAGTCGCAGTATGTAGTAGCTCTAGTAAATGTGCCGTTAATAATAATAAAAAAAAAAGAAATTGACGTCCGAAAATGAAATAAAACCGTCTGTTTATTTTTACCCGATAAGATCACTAACCACTCATTCATCTGATGGCAATGCGTAGCCAGGCCAGAGGGGTAATTGACTTGTAACCAAGACGACTCATTCCATCCTCAGAACGATGGGTCATCCAATTCCGTGCAACTACAATTTAAAATTTTTCTACGAGTGGCACAGTCCCATCAAGTGAAAACAAACTTACTAGCGCCTACCACCATCGTGAAACCAGAGGAGGAAACACATGGCCACCATAGCGATTTACCCAATGATACGCTAACCCACTTTTTCCCAGACTTATCTCAACGGAACCTATGCATAAGTAAATAAATCTGTCCTGTACTATATTGTGGCGAAAAAGCTGCTAAGCTACCTTACCTCTTAACCTCCGTTGTGGCGTCAAGTTGAGATCGTTGACACACCACTAACAACGCGTTTTCCTTCAGTGTAGACACTAGCCCACCGTCCTCGCCACATGAAAGTCTGATCGCATAGCCCACTGCCTTGAAATACTCCTTGGCCGCGTAACAGGCACACGAGAATAGTTACTTCGAAATAAATATTTCACACAACCCACTGCCACACGTGCACACATAAGATGCGGAATAAGTTCTCAACCTAAACTCGGTACGGTACCATTATAATATCATAATTGGATCTAACCTTGGAATATGAACAAGAAAAGAAATAAAAATGATGTACCATTGCACTAAGATTTCAACAACACCAATACACTGTTCTGATCAACTAACTGCGTAAATTTGTGTACAACCGCTGACAGAGACGAGTAATAGCACCATCTACATTGACGGTCCCTCCCAAGCTTTGACACGAATTTTTCAATGTTCGCACGTATATTTCGGAAGATTCTTGAGAACCATGTAAATCAGTAGTTCTGCAAAAACAGTTTTTTTTTTTTTTGCAAGTTCTACATACGTTTCAGCATCACACTGAATCATAGAATTATTAAATAATATTGGTTAGCTGCTTTTAGCTGATGCTCTCTGTTCTTGGTGCTCGACGTAAATGATGATTAATTCTGTCAGTGGACATAGTCAAATATAACTGAGAAGAGTTTAATGCTGCTAACTGATTGTGACTTTCTGCTGCTAATTAGCCACGGGGTAATGCTTGAGATGTATTATTGCCGGTAACTACGATCGACGAACTTCGTAGTTAATCGGCCAGTCGGTGAGTGCATAAGTATTTTGAGGTGTTTGGTCAAAAGATGCTAAAATTCAGATCATAGCTTCTCATATAAATTACATCGTTGAAGGCATAAGCAGGCATGGTTCCATTTGTAGATATATCTATCTTCTATCTATAATGTGTACAAGAGAACATCTGGTTATATACACATACATCAGCAGGATTATCTTTTCTTACTGTATCTAGTATTCCACTTAGTGCACCAGTCTAAAGGAGGGGGGAAGGGCGGACAAGTGGGACAATAGCCTAGGCCCCATGCCCCTAAAACACAACAGCAGACACTGCCGTGTCTACCGTATAGGCTAGGTTTGACTTTAAAATGAGGTGGATGTCTGTGAAGAAAAGGGTGTACAAATTAAAGAGAATACTTCATGTCCTAAAATCCAGATTCATCTCTGAAATACCATATTCCAGTGACTGATTACCATATTCCTCAAAATTTATTACCAAGTCTCTGAAATATTACTATGTGATAACCTTTAAGCAAGATGTTTATTACATATGGTTTGGCAAGTGACACTGTTCTTTGAGTTCTTTAAGGAATAATTGTTTTGCTAGAAATAAGGGTGGCGTACTCCTCTGATCCATACATGATATTCATGTGTGGACAAAGCAGAGCCAGGAGGTCATATTCTCGTCGGATAAGGAAGCTCCCTAGCACCTTTTCCATACCAGTTTATTAATTTTCTGCATGGGCCACTTTAATAATTATTTCTGTCTTATAATACAAAGAAATATAAATGATACAAGTGACTAGTAAGGTCTAAAATAAATCGCCAAGAAAGAGGTGTTAGTAAGATCCTTCATCGTACGAGAATGTATGCCAAGTCACGCACAAAAGTTTCCATCCACCCCCTGGGACCCCCCGGCCTATCGCCTCACATCCTCGGTGCTCGGTCTTATATAAGGGACCTCCACAAAATGCTGTATCCCAGGGCCCCCTTAACTTTTAGTCCGGCTGTGTTGCTCATGTTTATTTCACATTAGACTAGTAATTCCACGACTCAGAGATGCACTACAAACACCACAGATTAAAAGTAGCCCTGAGTGTTTAAAGTACAGCGTATATCACAGCTTGCATTTCCTTAGATTGAGTGTGATTCGCATTACGATAAACACACACACACACACTCAAAAATACAGGAATTATATCGGTACATGCCTTTCCCTAAGCTACCCCTTCCCCGCCAGAACCCGCCATGACCTCTGTAAAACCCTGTCTACCTGTTACCTGCCCGGATCTGACTCACATCCCTCCCTGCACGCCGACTATAACCCATCCCTCCCTATCCACTGACAATCCCCTCCCCCCCTCCCCCTACTTGCTGCCCGTCTCGCTGCTGCTGCTGACTCAAGGAGGTAGTTGTGCTGAATCAACACTGTCGCCATTTTCCTCTTACTCTTTTTTTTTTTCTTTTTAATCTATTTTTCCGAACTTATATTCTCTCTCTCTCTCTCTTTCTCTTTCACTGGGCATAAAGAACCCTCCTTGTTAACACACACACACACACACACAACCTGCATAGTTGTAGCTATTTGCCTTATCTCTTACGTCAAAAGTATTTTGGCATGCCACTGTGTATTATATGTACATTCAACTAACTACAGATCGACAAGATGACGATGTGTTATGGTCAAATTACAAGTTAGAAAGGGCAATTAACTGCGGTCTATGGCAAGAAGTGGCAACCACTTGAATCAATACTGATTTTATATTCTGAATGTTGGAGGATAGTCAATAGAGTGCTATTCGATGGCGTTATCCTGCAAGGTGTGACGCTGAGGGATGCTATAAAATGTTCTTTGAAGTTTAATAAAAGAAAATAATGTTAAGTGGTAAGCCACCTTTGATGACTACAAATCTTGCTAATTAAATTCACGTCAGGCTGCTAAATCAGTTAAGCTACCAAATCCTAACGACATGAAACAAATGTAAACGACCCCTCCATGTGCATTTGAACATCAACTGCTTTTCACAGTGCATATACCTGCGAATCCTACATCTGGTAAGTGGTAACTCATATGGAGGGAGGGAGCATGAGAGGGAGAGGATGGTTGGCGGAAGATCAGATGGCGGTTGTCTAACCCCTGAGGCTGGTATTAGCTGAGTCTTGGGCGGTTCAGTTGTATGTGGTGTGCCGAGTTGGTGGTGTGTTGAGTAATTTGAGCTCTGTGGACAAGACGTCTTCCTACGATGGCTCAGGACTACATCAAAGTGAGTAAACGCAGTCGGGTCGTTATACATCAGGGGATCCGGCAGTGTAAACCGACGCCGTTAGCTTGGATGTCATTTGGTGATTATATTGTTGTGGAATTTCTAACGTTTTCAGGATTTCTGAGGAATGATTGTTGGCTTCATAAAACTACACATTCTGATGCTTAATCTGTATGGCACATCGGTTGGAAATTTCAAACGTTTTCAGAATTTCTCGGAAATGACATTTGGTTTCAAATAAGTCCACATTCTGATGCTAATCTTTGTCACATCGATAGGAAAAAGTTTAGTGGAATGTCACACGTACAGGATCAAAGGACGACTATACTCCATTTCACCAAGTTTGGCACCGTCAGTGATGTCCTCAGCGCCTGTAGCGTTGATGTAAAACCTCAGCACTAGGTAAACCTCTATGTTTTACCTTGAGAACCAATATATAAAGGCAATACAAGAAGATATATCCAGTTCTGAGGACCTTTGTCAGTGCTACAGGTGTTGAGGACATCATTGATGGTGCCAGACTCGGTGAAATAGAGTATAGTTACGTTTGACTCCTGTAAGGGTGCGACATACAAACCTGACTTCATTATTTGTGCATTACTGTGGTCAGGATTACTATGGCGTTTACAGATAATTAGGTAAAATTATAGTTTCAGCCAGAAACACAATTACGAAATTTTGATCCATTTTTCTGTACCGTATTTTAGTTGTAGGACGCTTTTCTCCTGTGGCATTTTCGTCGCTAGTTATTTTTATTTTATTCTGGAAGATCCTTACCTAACCTTCAAGAGTAAAATAAAAATAATTAGCAACGAAAATGCCATAGAAGTCTTAAAATTGTCTAAAATACAGAAAAAACGGATCAAAATCTCGTAATTCTGTGGTTCTGGCTGAATCTATAATAATACCGATAATCACACGACGTGGTTGAACCGTGTAAGTTAATAGGTGGTATGAGTTGCACGTAAAGTATTAGTAATAGACCGATTGCTCTGTTAATTGTTAGATAGTAATAGCTTACATATTAAATAAATGAAAGATGCAGTAGTGGGGCATATCAACCGGTAGTGTGGTATCTAGGGAACCGGTTCATTGAGTTGGATTACAGATCCCTAGCACCAGATATCTAAGACCTTATGGTACTTATAGGAAAGCTATATGGTTAGCAATGGAACAAAAACGAGAAAGGAGACACAGAAGTGGTCTTGGTATAGAAGTGGCCTTGGCGTAAAGTGGTCTTGGCGTAGGAGTGCCCTTAGCATTAAAAATGGCTTGATTGGTCAGTTAGTTGAAAGACTTGACCCAGGAAGGAAGGAAGAGTAGATATCAGTGGGAGGTCCTTAAACTTTTCATGCCATTAAACCAAAGGTCTAAAAAATAAAAGCCGGAAGAAACACGAAAATATCGAGGTAGGACATGAGACACGAAGAGAGCGGTAGACAACTAGAGAGCGCTCAGAGATCGCATACCACAACCAGTGCCATTAAAAAGGATCCGAATCCAACCCAAATTTTAATCAATTCTTTCTGTGTCCAAGGCCTACTTTTCCACAAAATTTCATTGAAATTAATGGAGAACTTTTGGAGATATTGTCCGGGATTATCCAGATCCGCCCCCAATTTTAATCTTTCCTTCCTTAGCCCATGGCCCACCCTTCCACAAAATTTCATCAAAATCTGTTCATAACTTTTTTATTAATCTTCTGACAGACAGACAAACAAACCAACGCGAGGTAAAACAACCTTGGTGGAGGTAAAGATTGGAGGCAAAGAGGCCCCTTTTAGTCGCCTCTTACGACAAGCAGAGACACTGGGGAAGTATTCTCCCCACCCCTCCCCAGAGGGAATAGGGAAGTTAGATAATCCTTGGCGGCAGACTACACTTTAGTAATTGAGAACAGCATCAGGTCGTCGAGGAGATGGATTACAGTGGGATACATTTAAAAAAAAAAAAATGCAGATGTATATGTCAAGGCTGGTTGAATCACAGCATTCCAGTCACATGGGGATACCACCTAGCCTACACGTGGTTACTGATAAGATAAATCGCGTAGTCTCCGAGTTGGGAAATTAGCTACCAGTACTGTACTTAACAGTCTTGGATTTGCATGTCAGTTTTAGTGTTTATATTTACGTAGTGTTTCTGTGATGAGAAATATCAGAAAGTTAAGGGCACGATGATAAAATCCATGTTACGTAAGCTGTTAAACCCGTGGCGGCAACGCTTGGTGTAAAGCCTGCCCGCATCAGACCACTGTCTCGGGGGCAGTGATCACACCCCACCACTCTCAAGAACGAGTGTCATTCACAGATTATTGTCTTTTTGGTGGATTCATACATCACCCATTGTTGCTAAGAGATACTGGGCCCTAGTTTAGATGTTCTGCTTTTTGTTCTTTCTTTCACAGCTCTGTTGTGAGTTCAGTCCTAAAGTAGGTCACAGGTAAAAATACCATGTGCGTGGCAATCGAATTCTTGATTATATAAGTAGCGGTCACTCAAAGAGGTGTGCGCAGATTGCATAAGGACTCGTATTCCGGTTGGTCAGGAAAGCTCCATCACACCTCTTCCTTTGCGACTTATTTTGGGATATGCCTGGTTAATATCCTTTTGTTCGTTATTTATATAGATTATGACAATTACACGGAAGTGGACAGTAAGGTGTAATGAAAATGAATCGCTTAGGAAAAGGTGCTAGGGAGCTTCCTCAATCAACAAGAATACAGGTCAGTCTCGCCATTGGTCACGTGTACCAATATAAGCAGGGGCGTGTACGGTATGACTCAAAGGGGCTTGAGACCTCGTCCCTCTGCCTTGATGGGTCAGTGGCTCTAGACCCCCCCCCCTCTCTCTCACACACACACACACACGTACACAAATTTATTCAACTTAGCTCACACGTATAGGAAGGGCAGAGCCTATAATATGTTCTTTATTTACCACTTCCACTTCGAAAGGTCTCCCATAAGTTGAAACAAAATCGTCAGTGGAAAAAAAAAAAAAAAAAGACAAAAATTACATAATCGGAAAAAAAAAAGTTTGGAGATAATAGACAAAAAATATATAATCGGACTGAAGAGGTTAAGATGTGATGAATGTGATGTGGACTCGTTTGCACTCTTCCTTGACAGTCAGTGTCACTTATCGCCTTTGTGTAACCTTGAGGAGGTATTAGGCTATTGTGGAGAGGTGGATTTAGTATTTTAAGAGATCAACGTTTGTGTGTGTGTGTGTGTGTGTGTGTGTATTGAAGATAATGATTTAATCCTTCACTGCGACTGCACCTAATCTATAGCCATCTTCACAGT
>JAGKTI010000721.1:92216-103956 GCA_018397915.1 Birgus latro | reverse complement strand
ATCCTGAGCCATCCCACCCACCCCTGCCTGTCCCATACCTCCCACCTCCATCCCATACTATCCTACCCCCCTTCCAGTTTCTGACTCCCCACAGGAAATTCCTGGGACCTTCCCACTGCTAACACCACCATGCCTGCCATACGACAGGATGTGCACTTCATGCCCTGTCCAATCACCATCCCATCCACTCCTCTGCGAAACATCCTTTTTAACTACCGTCCCAGCCTAGACTGAAGGGGTTAAATGTTTTTTTAGCACCCTTACTGATTGTGGCTGAGCAGAAAAGGTTGAGGTACTTAATAATGTAACAAAAATTCACTACAAGAAGCGTATGTACAGGGTAGTAGTGCTTGTACTCCCAGGTTCATCTGAAATGTGAATCCAGTGGACTGCAGGATGAAGTTGCCTTTTATCTGCAGCTCACTACCCTCCTGTGGAGGGACTGAGAGGGAGTTGAGGGATGTACGTATAACAGGAAGTGGAGCTGACCAGTTATATCAGTGCCATCATGAGAAGGTATCCCTCTATAGTGTATGGAACTGCAAATGTTTAAATGTTTATAAATATATATATTTTTTTCAGATACCTGATGCTTACCATGGGTATGCGCTGTCACACTTTTGCATCCCTAAACATTATGAAGAGGACTTAAAGGACATTATGATTCCATGGGGACTCATTCAAGACAGGTAATACTGCATTTATAGACTGATATTATACTGATGAAAGAAAAGGGAGAGGAAGAAGAGTGTCTGAGAGCAAGAAATGTGCAAAGGTAAAGTAGTCTGGAGGTGCTTCTGTCATGGCTACCCCATCAGTGTGTTTCCCATGAGGAAGGCAATGGAAATAATGAGGATGACTTATCAGCATGCCCAGTACATACTTTTACATTACACAGGTATCCTAAGTGGAAATATCTTATGAGTTGAGGCAAAACCAGGACTGAAGTAGTTTACAAGTCCCATTTCACTGGGCATTCTAATCATGTCCTTCCACTTTTGTATTTTGTATACAGACACAATTGAAGCAGTGAGGGAGTGTTTTGGTGGTGATGAGGATGTGATTCAGGGCATTAAGAGAAATATTCTGAGATGGTTTGGTCATATGGAAAGGCTGGTGATTGAGAGACTGACCAGAAGCGTGTGTGAATGAGGTGGAAGAGAAGTGTGTGGGGGGGGGGAGACCAGTGATGGGATGGAGGGTGGAGGCATGAGAGGGATGTGGGTGAGTTGGAGGGAGGGTAGTCATGGCAGGGGACAGGGTGATGAGGAGGAGAAATATGTTTGTGGTCATCCCTTATGGGATTCAGGTATTTGGCTACAGACAGATAACAGACAGTATAATTTTAAGTTTGTAAGGAAAGGAATAGTTTGTATTATTTTATACATTCATGCCCTCAGAACAGAGAGACTGGCTCGGGATATCTTCCAAGACGTGAAGGACGAACCCCTGACAGCACTGTGTGTACTGAAGGGTGGCTACCAGTTTTTCACTGACCTCTTGGATAAACTGACCACACTGAACCGTTCCCACGGATCTGTCTCCGTCCCACTCTATGTCGACTTCATTAGACTCAAGAGCTATGAGGTTGCTATTAATATTTTCTTATTTTGCTTAACCTATCTTAATCTTTGATAAATGAATAAATAAATAAATAAATAAAAAACTTGAGGGGACACTTGAGAACATTTTTTAATGCTGTTTGTGGGCAGTGGCTTTACCTTGCATCACTGTCTTTCTGTATTGTATTACTGTACTTTAAAACTTAGCAGAATGATGTCTCTACGGGTGACATCCGAGTGATTGGCGGTGACAGCATGAACAGTCTGCGTGGTCGTAATGTGTTGGTAGTGGAGGACATTATTGATACAGGCCACACCATGGAAAAGCTTCTCACTATTCTTCACCAACACCAGCCAAAATCTGTCAAGGTTGCATCACTGTTAGTCAAGAGACGCCCAGGATCAACAGGCTATAGGCCAGATTGTTAGTACACTTATAGTTTTAGGTATCCTCTTCATCCCACTGAGTGTTGACATTCTTTTTATTTTATCTCTAAATTATGTAAAGTATTCACTGCTGGCAATATATGTGATTTATGCATGATTTCCTAGGAACACTTTTAGGTCAAACTGCACGTACAGGCAAACCCCGGTTTAACAATGCAATTGGTTAACTAAAAACCCATCGCTACGCGGGGAATAGGGAATGATTTAACACGTAAAATATAGGGATGCATTTCTGAACCTGGGGTTTCCCCCCTAACCAAGTCCTAAACCCACCCAAATGAATCCCCCCAAAAGTTAGCCAATCTAAATGGCCTAACAGCTGTAAAAGAAGCTAACCTAATCCTAACATCTGTAAATAACTCACTAAAGTCAACAAATAAAATCTGAAAATCATAAAATATAGGTCTAAAAATATCAAACACTTCTTATCACTTCTTCTATGTTCAGTCTTGGTCGTAATCCTTGCTATCCCCCCTCCCACCAAGGCTAAAGGACATGTGGTGCTCCCTAGCACTCACTCATCCTCCTCAAAGCCCTCAAACCCAATCTCTGGGGAAGGGTCAGGGGGAGGGGGGGGAGGAGCTTGGCCAGGTAGGGTGATGGTAGTGGGAGACTGATGTGCTGGCACTGGGAATGGTGTTGGAGTGCAATGTGATGACTCTCGAGATAGCGATGGGGTGCGATGCGATGACAGACGAGGTGGTGAGGGAAACAGCTGCGATGACTGGTAAGGTGGCAAGGGAGACCACTGCGATGACTGACGAGGTAGTGAGGGAGATAGGTGTGGTGGCTCATACTGTGGCGAGGGAGACAGAGGTAGTGGCCAAAGTGGTGTCGGAGATCGAGGTTGGGGCGAGGAAGGTAACGATGGAGTGGCGGAGTGCTGCAGTGGAGACTCAGGTGACACAGGAGACGTGGATCAGCTTGAGGTGAGGTCCAGCACTAGGGGCCAAGCATGTCCTCGGCGGGAGAAGGACCTTGGAGTTTCTCAGCTGGTCGATGGCTGGGGAGATGCTCTGTTGGTCAAAGGCTGCAGAGATCCTCTGTGGGTCGCTGGTGTAGTGGGGGCCTGTTTGAAGAAGGCAGTGATGGTAGTTTGCCTGGCCGCCCTCTTCTTTTCCTCCAGCATTTCCTGTACACCTTCATCCCCTCCTCCAGCCAATCAGATGCATCCCTGCTTTGTCCTGGGAGAGGGTCGTAAGTGCGCATAAGTACAATGACCTCATCAGCCTTGGTCACCATTTCCTTCAGAATCTTCATACTGTGGCTTTCCAGGATCTCCTCCAAGTCCTGCTCGTCGACCTCCCCAAAGCCCGCCTCATGCGACTGTTGCACAATGTCCTGCCGCACCCATTCTACTGGTGGTGCTCGCATGCCCTCGGGGAAGCTGATGAAGGAATGAACCACTCCAGCCACAGCTTGCGCCACACACTGTTCATGGTGGCCTGGCTTACTTCCCTCCATGCAGCCATGATGTTCTTGATGGCATGGCATATATTGTATCCTCTCTACAAGGACCACATTGTCATCCTGTCATTGGTGTCACATGCCCTCACCAACTGCTGCATAATGCGGTGGAGGTGATACGCCCTGAACGACGTGATCACCCCCTGGTTCATGAGTTGCAACAACGATGTGGTGCTGGGGGACAGGAACACCACTTCTATGTTGCTTGCTCAGTCCTTCGTTGCAGGAGGGTGGCTAGGCATGCTGTCCACCACCACTAGAAATCTGTTTGCCAAGTTCTCCCTCAAGGCATACTTCTTGAGAATAAGAGAGAGAGAGAGAGAGAGAAGAGTGGAAATAGGACGAACAGATATATGAAGTCAGGCCTTCTTGTTCGATTTCCAAATCACCCCTAAATTCTCCTCATCATACCCCACCAGCACTAGGGTTTTCGGAGTTGTAGACAGGAAGCGACTTTAACTTGAGGTCACCCTCGGTGTTGTCCCCCAGCAGCAGTGTATGCCAGTCCTTCAAGGCCTTGAACACTGGTGTAGACTTTTCCTCTGTTGCAAGATGACTTTGAGGACATTCTCTTCCAAAAGAGCCCAGTCGTCAAAATTCAAAACCTGTTTCGCACTGTAGCCACCTTCGACAATGATGCACTTAAGTTCATCAGGGAACCCTACTGCATCTGCACTCACCGCCTCACCAGACATCCTGATGTTGTGGAGGCTTGCCTGCTTCTTAAAATGGTCAAACCACCCATGGATAGCCTTAAAAGCTTCACTAGCATCAAGATTGGATCTCACCTTTATTTTGTCCCACAGGGAGAGACCCTTTGTGGACATGATCACCTAACTCATGGGTGCCTTCCTCCTGTTCTGGTCCTCCACCCATGTGCAGAGCACTCACTCCAGCTTCTCAATTTCAGGCTCTTTATGGAGAGTGAGACAGGAGGCGGTGAAAGCAGCAACCTCCCCAGCGGCAGCCTTGACGGCCTCCACCTTCTTAATACTGGTGGAGACAGTCGACTGAGCCAGGTGGAGAGCTGAGGCGATGGCACACACTCCCTCACCTTTGTCGTGGCAGTTAAGAATATCTAACTTCACTTCCAGAGACAGTTTTACGAGAGCGCTTCACAGGAACATCACCAGCACCAACACTAGCAGGCTGCATATAACCCAGACTAGGGTCACTGCTAGCCCCACCACGTGCAGCATCCTTACCAGACATGATCAAACACATTTAGGCCAAAATTCACACAAAATCACACTCCACACACGATTAGTATCACTTCCCTACTCACGGCACTGCTGGGACACAGTTATGATGAACTACAATAGTGGCTTGCGTAATGTTGGTGATGCAATGCGATGTTGGGAAGGTGAGCGTAAGAAAGTTCCTCACTCAGAATTGGCTGATGCAAGAAGAACGCAGAGTGAACGATGGGTGCAGGGGCTGTGCAAGTGTTTCTGCACATCCTGGCAGGCGGGCAGGCTCAGCTGGCTGCAGGAATGTGGATGATTCAAACCTTTGGCCCATCACTCCTGGATGAAACATCAGCTCGGCCTCGTTAGGCAGGGTAGGGTGATATTTCTACCCCCATCACTAATCTGGGGTTTCGCATATAGGGGTATTGTAAATCGGGGTTTGCCTGTACTTTTTTTTTTTTTAAGCATAAAAGTCATTCTTCATGAAGTTTAAAATTTGTCAGATGTTCATGCACAAGAAGAATGTGGGAAATCTTAATGAGTTAAGACAGTTATCATTTCTGCAGAAAGTTTATTAGATAAAATGAAGTTAAAGTTTATACTGCAGTGGCAAGAATCCCCTGTCAGTGTGTGAAAAATCTGTTTATATGTTCCAGACTGTGGATTTGAAATTCCCAATTTGTTTGTGGTGGGATATGCACTGGACTATAATGAATACTTCAGAGATCTGAATGTAAGTTACATGATCGTTTCCTTGTAGCTCAAAATAAGAATAGGATGATGGATATTGACTGATTATTTGGTAGTTTTTCTACTACAGCATTTGCTACTGTACATATATTTTTTTGTATTATTGTATTTTCATCCAGTACCCCAGCAGTTATGGCACCCTCATGACACTTGGTTTATAAGCTGCTTGAAACCACCACCAGCAACCACTGCAGGACAAAGGGCACTTCTAGAGCCAGCCTGGCAATAAGGTATAGGGTGTACGAATATTCAAGTGTGTAGTAAAATAAAAAAAACATCTGTAAGGTTTTGCTGGAAGTTTATCTGTCTATCAGTCTATCTATTGCCAGATACCTCAATCCTTCAAAGGGATAGCCACAAAAAAATCGCCTCCATGTTGCTTTGTCCTCTGCCATTTGGCTGTCCTTCCTCCAACTCATACCCTCCTTTCATATATCTCTCCACTCTGTCCCTCCATTTCGTCCTTGGTCTCCTCCACCTCACTCACATACACACTTATAGTTAGTGTGTCATTCTCCATCCTCACCACATGGCCAGACCATCTGAGAGAGAGTGAGGAAGGGAGCTGTGTGAGAACAGCAGAGGAACTGGAAGTGGTGGGAGGTCGACCGCCAGGAAGACTTAAGAAGACCTGGAAAAGTGTTGTAACGCAAGATATGGAAAGACTGGGTATTGGAGAAGATTTAATCCAGGATAGGAAGCAGTGGAGAAAGCCATAGCACGTCCAACCCCATTTTGAATATTGGGAACAGAAGGACAAAAAATGAAGATGATGATGATGATGATGATGATGATGAAGTGTTGCAATGCAAGATATGGAAAGACTGGGTATTGGAGAAGATGTAATCCAGGATAGGAAGCAGTGGAGAAAAGCCATCACACGTCCAACCTGTTTGAATAATGGGAACAGAAGGACAAAAAACGAAGATAATGATGATGATATGTCTGTCTGCCTCTCCTTGTATCTCTAAATGCTTCTCTCAAATAACTCATTGCTGAAAGCCAAAGGTCATAATGAAGTCTCTCCCACCCACAGCATAGTATTGCACATGAAGGTGGTGCTGGTTTTCTTAACTTCAGATAAGTGAGAATTTGTGCTACAATATTGCTGCTGCAGCTGTACTGTACTATGCTGAGGCCAAACCCATCAATACTATCTTGTCAGCAAATAGTGCCTAACTTAACATTTTGCACTGTATTATGAGCAAGGTTAACCTTTCCTGAGACAGGGGACATGGCTGCATGCTTAACTCCTGACATAGCACTAGAACAGAAAAGAAAAAAAATAACTGAAGCTCAACAATGATTACTTATTACAATTACCAGGTAAAGATAATATTTATCATATCACTGTTCATAACACTGTTTCAAGATTACAAGACAAGTAGGGTACAGAATGGGTGGTGGGTGTGGCTAGTCAGCAATATGCTACTTAACTGCAGTTTTCACATATATCACTCATTTCGTCACTGTAGAGTTCACAAAATACTGATTGTTGTTTACAGCTACAATACACAGATCATCATATTTACTACTGGTATGATTACCTTTGAATATACGTAAGAGGCTGGTGGCGGTGTGAGTTGCCAAGCCAGGAGACACAGTATCCAAGGTGGATGGACAGCTGAGGATTGAAGTGCACCTCTGCCCAACAAAATGCAGATTTCTGCCTTTCCTGGCTATCATAAAAAAATAAATAAATCAGTCAACCAATAAAAAAAAAAAACAATAATTGCGCATTGTTCACTGGAAAATGATATATAAAAAAATTGTCCATATTAAAATGAAATAATGCTGGTACATCACTGAGTGAAGGATACTTTGTACTTAGACACCTTATGCCTCTGTCCATAGCTGGCTGAGAAGTGCTGTCCTACCCCATATTGCTTGGTGGCTGTTCCAAGTAACTTATGGTCCATCTCCATGAGGGTGAATGGAAATATAAGCTTTAATCATATACAAATCCACTAATTTTGTTTTGTAACCTACCTACAGCACATCTGCGTGATTAATGAAGCTGGGAAAAAGAAGCATGCTGCTCCTAAAGGCTCTGACTAGCAGGAGCTGCAGTGGCACCAGGAGCTTAAGTGGTGATTCCCATCCTGAAAGTGCTCAATATTACTAGAATAATGATTAGCTTAGGTAGTAGTAAGTAATAAAGGTACAGTATAAGTAGGTATAAGACTTTTGTATAATGTACAAATTAGTAAACCTTACTTCATTTGCATTTACCTGTATTGTCCTGGATGCTGGACAGACCCGGAAAGTAACTATAGTCACAATGCATGACTCTGAGGTTGTCATTATCATACCCTGGCAACCTACCAGTTAAACAGTGCGTCTGATTGGAGAAAGAAACACCATTGTGGGACTCAGTGTGTATTGACGTTTCGCCTCTTGGCTTCCGCAGAATACAATTGTATTCTGAGGAAGCCAAGAGGCGAAATGTCAATACACACTGAGTCCCACATCGGTGTTTCTTTCTCCAATTTGTCAAGGAAATGTGAATCAGTACGTCTGATTTCGTATCATACACGAATCGAATTATTATACACGAATACAGTATATTATACACGAATATTATTATACACGCATTTCATATTACAATATACACGAAATCAAAAGAACTGTTGATGGGTAGGTTGCCAGAGTACGATAATGACAACCTCAGGGTCGTGCGCCACGACTATAGTTGTCAGAAGTTATGCAAACTGCAAACTAGAGGTACAGTTTGTGAAGCAATAGCCTCTGCTGAAGGAAAATATGTCAAGAATACTATTTATTTGCTTTATAATAATGAAACGCATTGATGGCTATTTTTCCATATTCAGATACAGATGCACTATGTAACATTGCTAATTGTCAAGGGAAAGTGTAGTATGTACAGGTATCACTTGGTATCATCTAAAAACAGGCAAATCATTCAGCATCACCTGAATACAGATTGATAAGTATTTACTTACTGTGTTCCCAAGCAAGTGGCTCATAAATGGCAAACACTACCAATATTCATAAAGTACAGTGCTGAACATGTAAGTTTTCTCTGGGGAAACATTAATGTCTTTTGCTAATACTGGTGAACTAAAATTGCTGCAGCATCCTGTACTTTACTATACAGGTACTTCAGTGAGATTATGTTATACTACCTCACCTGTACATTACTGTAATACTTTCTACATCAGTAAATGGGGACCAATTGCTTTCTGAAGATGGAATTTCTGTGATCATTCAGACTGGGTTGCACTGTACAGTGCAGTTGGGATGTACCATAGGTGTATTTTCATGGGTCAGCCTTGTTTACCTGATGGCCACTCATGTCAGAGCAGAAGATTCCACCCCTGACACCAAGCCATTATCAGGCCGCATGTTGCTGCTTCTATGAATTTTTGCCCAGTACGAGTGCCAGTTTGCTGTAAAATGGGGGAGGAATCCAAGATGTGTAATACTGTATAACTTGTGAGAGTCTCAGCTGGGTTTTTAACTCTGTACTTTGAGCTGAGTTTCCAGCCTGAATGATGATAGCATAACTAATTACCGTTACAGTTACACTTACAATCATATTCTTACTGCAGTACAGGGTCAGTGGCAGTTATCAGCTTGCTACATAGGCATGAAATTGCACTCTTCATATTAAATTCTGAGTTATAACATGAAATTATGGTGCTAGTCTTGAAAAAATGCTGTGGAATGGATGCAGAGCCATATTATTGTATTAATTTGAAACTAAGCTACAGGAAATAGCTGCCAAAGGACAGAAATCTCAGTCACGTCAAGTGAATAAGCCATACAACACCAGTGTTGTTGAAAAAACTGATCACTTAGTGAATGATCATTAAACAAACACACTATAATAAGGGCTCCATCGATGTATCTGAGTGTACAGTAGTAGCAGTCTTCTCTTAGAGTATATTTTCCCCTATACAGTACAATCACATTTTCAGTTAAAAATTACCAGTAAGCTCAACACCGTTACAATGCAAAGCGGCGAATGTGTTTCTCTTCTAGATTACTGGTACATACAGTATGGTATTCCTTAGGAAATTTATAGGCAGTAGGGGATTCAGACTTACTTGTTCAGTCATCTTAGTATTTATTAATAAAAAGGCACTGTAACACATTAATCAGGAAGCTATCCTTATATTATAACCAACTAGTTGCAAAATCAAACAATTGGTTGTTACAGTGAGAAAAGGTGCAAGTTATGGCATGATTGTTAATCAGTTACACATCAGTGATTGGTAAAGTGGTTGCCCCTTGTACTCCACAGTGCACACAGAGTAATGCAACCTGTCCTTCATCTGTATTCTCTCATCATACAGTACTTTCCCATAATTACAATACTTTAAGCAATGCAGTGTTAAAATGTCAGAATAGTCTTTTACACATCTTTGATAATCAAACAATGGACAGTGAGTAACAATTTACCTATCGTATGCAGTGCTGGTATACAGTATAGTCATAATTCAGTGAATCTACAGAATCTTGTATTTTCAATAGAGCAATAAGCAAATATAAGCTCTTATGGCACTTTTAGCAAATCTTAATGACACTGTACATTAATAATTTAGTATGAATACTGTCCATACAAGAACATATACTGAATATTTTCTTGATGTGCCTTTTAAGCCTATTCCTTGGCTTAACAATGTGTTTGTTACAATGACGATAATTATGTTTATAACACTGGAAACACTATTTTGCCATGTTTCTGATTTGCCTAAAATGAGCTTTTATGATCTGTGCAATTAACTCATAAAGTTTGTAAACTAAGGGTAATACAGATAAAGTTGAATTTGAGCCATAACACAATCCCATATCTGAGATTAAAGAGATGCACAGTACAAAGTTCGATACATCAGAGACTGTAGATGAAATCTGATTATTATACTACAAGTGCACCCTCTATTTATACACAGGTACATACACAAGTATCCATCCATCTATTATCCAATCCTATGTTGCCCCATGAGGAGTACATACAGTAGGCGCGGAAAGTGTTGACGCCATCTTAAAAAAAGAAAACATTCTTGTGGTTAGCAAGGAGAAACAAATAAATTAACACTCACCATTGAATTTAGTATTTACTGCCATTCCCCTTCACCTTTATTATCTTCTTAAGGCGTCTGGGGAGACTGATGGCGTAGTTTTGCAGAACAGACGGACTAAAACTGCTCCATAGCTGCGGCCTCAAGTTTAGGCAAAGATGATGTGTCCATACTACGCAGCTGCCGTTTCATGTGCGCCCATAAATTCTCAATGGGATTGATATCTGGGCTGTTTCCGGGCCAATCTCGAATAAAGGGAACCTCACAGTCTGTTAGCCACTGTTTCACTGACTTTGCAACATGTGCAGGGGCAGAATCTTGCATAAATACTCTTGCCTTGGTTTTATCAAAAGAGTCACTTAAAACATCACATAAGAGCTCCAAATAATTGTTCTGGTTCACTTTTTCATTTGCAGGTAGAATTACCAACCTACCAACACCATAATATGTAAAGCAGCCCCAAGCCATGAGTGAGGCTGGGTATTTAACAAACTTGGAAGTGTACTTAGGATCCAGGGGGTCACTGCCTGGTTTGCGGTACACTCGTGATGAAGGGGTACCAGTGACAGTAAATGTTGACTCATCACTCCAAAGCACAGTTTTCCATTGCTCCTCACTCCAGGCAAGATATTTCTTACAAAAATTTACTCTCTTTTTCTTCTGAAGTGCAGTTAGCAGTGGTTTTTTACGAGCACAAAAACTCCTGTAGCCCAGATCGTCATGCAACAGCTGCTGCACACTTCTGACAGACACATCTGCCAGCAACTGTGGGTTCTTTTCTTTTAAATCCCGTGCTGTTAGCCTTGGATCCTTGCTAACTTGCCTTGAGATCAGCTGACGGGTCCTGAAGGTTGTCTTACGAGGTCTCCCAGGCTTGGGAAGTGGAGTGGGAGGAATGGCCTCCCCACTGTCCTTGAACCGCTTCACCAGTCTCTGCACTGTCCTCAGTCTAACACCATCTGATTTGCAATAAATGGGAGTTTGTGGCCAGCTTTGTATAAAGTAATCACTTCCACACGTTTGTCCTTGCTTGTGGTTACTTTAGGCATGATGAGAATGTGGTAGGTAACCAAATAACTGTGTTATTTGAGTCAAAACATGCCCTCGTGGTGCATCACACACAGAGACAATCCTCCTCCTGTGGCTGCCCAAACATTACTGAGCCTGCTCCTGTGGTGCCAAACCTATCAAGCAGGGTTGCCAGCTCCCGTTGAAAAAGCGTCAGCTCATTTCGCATCACAGGGGAGGGTAGTATTGACCCTACTTCACTTAACGCGAA